>JARQOC010000006.1:72013805-72045892 GCA_033576535.1 Allobates femoralis | reverse complement strand
GCTCCCGGCTCCGGCTTCCATCTTCCTCTGTGTCTTCCTTGTCATGTGACCGGGGCTCATCGCGATGACGTCATCGCGACGCCGGCCGGTCACATGACAAGGAAGACACAGAGGAAGATTGAAGCCGGAGCCGGGAGCCGCGATCCGCCATCGGAGGGTGACAGCTGCTAGACAGGTAATGTATATGCGCAGCGCTGCATGCGGGGGGGCCCAGCAAGTGAGGTGGGGGCGCCAAATTATGAGGGGGGCCGTATGACTCGCGTATAAGCCGAGGGGGGGACTTTTCAGCCCAATTTTTGGGCTGAAAAACTCGGCTTATACGCGAGTATATACGGTAGCTAAAGTTTATCTAAGGCTGTGCCTATAAAGCCAATCCAGAAATGGCATGTAACCCAATGATATGCTTTTAGTAAAGGGCTGTAATTTGGGAAATAAGGTACCTAAATCAACCATGTCTGAGCCTTGATGGCATTTCTCCATGTTTTTCTCTTCTACAAGCTCAGGCTAGTTATTATTAACTTATCCACACCCATACCGTACCTGACCTCCACACACTCATTATTTTACTCCTCTTTGCAGGTTGGAAGAACACCATTGGTTTGCACCTTCCGAAGTGGAACTTTTCAGCCTTGGCTAAAGCAGAACAATGACCGGATGAGACTTACCTTTACTTAATGTTGCACTTATTGTACTAATAAAGGCACCTTGGGCATTAGTTTGCACCAATATTTATTGTATTGACTATGGTTGAGCATAAGTAAATTGTGAATGCAATGCAAATATGCCAGATCATCATTTACGAGGTAGACTGAAAAGATCTGCATCAACCACAACATGCAACAATCAGAAAATGTCCATTGGTGGACAACGTGCGGCACGGACAAAAACAGTATCATTCATGTTGATGGATTCTGATATGTGTGTACACAAAACCTTAGGGTTTCCCTTGTCCAACAATTTTTTGTCCTTTAGATCCAGGAGACAACTTTGTCATGATCCATAGTAATTCCAGTCTACAAAGCTGTCATATGCCACCAGGCTACTGTCCCAAGTTATTTAATTGTGAGAGTATTATCACACTAAAGCTAGATTGACACAAGAGGTCAGAAGAAGGTAATCGATCCTCCACATGACAATCAAATTATAGAATAGGAAACAAGTCGGAGTGACCAACAAATGATCTGGAAGGGCAGCGCAGTAAGAACAGACTCTACAAGGAGCCTTAATGTCAACTTGATGTTATTTTTAACAATATTTTAGTATATGGACACATTTAAACCTCTTGGTTTTCTAGGACTTTAATACTGATGACCTATCCTTGGAGTCCAGATCGGTGGCATTTCGACTCCTGGCCCTTCCATTGATCAGCTGATTGCAGTACAACAGAAGTGGCACAGCTTCATACATTATGAGACTAATTCACGTCATATCTTGGTCATATTTCTGGAGTTTAATGTCCCAGTACTCCCATGTATAAGCTGGCTGAAGAGGCTGTAGTGCACCATAAAAAGCACAACCCTGTACATCGTGTAGAGGTCATGAATGATACTTCAGGGTCTCTCTCATATGAGGAAATAGAAGAAAGCACACATAATCAGCTACAACCAATTGATGAGGCCACCTATGACTAGACACATTACCTATCTTGTAAACATGTGATACAATGTAACTGTGGGACAATTTAGGTGGTGATTGAAGGTGATACATTGCATCACTAGTAGCACAAAGCCATATATTGTGTAGTGGCCATGATTGTTAATGCAAGCTCTCTTGCATATGTGAATAGGAGAGAGAATGCAGATACATCACCAGCAAGCAATAGACAAAGGACCCACACTTTCTTGATCAATTGGACCCAATAAGATCAGACTTGTTGCTTACTATTTGTATCTAAAAAGGCAAAGAATAAAGTGGGGTGGAGCGCTAATAGACTTAAAGAAGATGCAAGTTCTGCACTGAAACACGTTTTTTTAAAAATATATTTTAGCATTAAAATGCCTATTTCTTTTATCCGCCTACTTATCCTTCCCTCAGCTCTTCCTGACAGTCTGCTGCACATCTATGGCTTTTTTCTGCTTTCTTATCCTGTGGATATAATAATAATAATAATAATAATAATAATATGAGACCCAGGCGACCGCCCCATACCTGACACTCCCCATCCTACTGTATCCTAACCCGCCCCTCGTAGACTGTGAGCCATCGTGGACAGGGTCCCTGCCCCTCCTGTACCTGTACGTCCTAATCGCCTAGATTTAGTGTACTTTTTCTTGTCTCCCTTACCCTCATGTAAAGCGCCATGGAACCTAATGGCGCTATATAAATAAATAATAATAATAAATAATAATAATAATATTTATTCATTTATATAGTGCTATTAATTCCATAACACTTTACATAAATTTGCAACACTGTCCCCATTGGCAGGGGCATAACTACAACAGGTGCAGGGGTTGCAATCACACCCTGGCCCTAGAGCCTAGATGGCCCCAAAAGTCAATTTGGCCTATAGAAAAAGGCTATTACCATTATAGAATTACAATAATTTGGGTATCTGTTGGAGCTTTTGCATCAGGGTCCATGAGCTTCAAGTTACATCCCTGCCCATTGGGACTCACAATCTAAATACTCTATCGCTATGTCTTTGGAGTGTGGGAGGAAATCAGAGAGCCCAGAGGAATCCCACACAAACACAGGGAGAACATACAAACTCCTTATAGATGTTCTCCTTGGTGGGATTTGAACCCAGGACCCCAGTGCTGCATGACTGCAGTACTAACCACTGAGCCACCACACAGTGCTAACCACAGAGCCACCATACAGTGCTAACCACTGAGCCACCACACAGTGCTAACCACAGAGCCACCATACAGTGCTAACCACTGAGCCACCACACAGTGCTAACCACTGAGCCACCACACAGTGCTAACCACTGAGCCACCACACAGTGCTAACCACAGAGCCACTATATAGTTGTAACGACTGAGCCACCATACAGTGATAACCACTGAACAGTTGTACTGTTCTAATTACTGAGCCATCATACAGTGCTAACCACTGAGCCACCATGCAGTGCTAACCACTGACCCATCGTACTGTTCTAATTACTGAGCCACCATGCAGTGCTAACCATTGAGCCACCATGCAGTGCTAACCACTGTACCATTGTATTGTCCTAATTACTGAGCCACCTTGATGCCCTGGATATATTATATATAGTAATTATGGGACAATTATGATCTGATATGATGGAGTGATATGCGCCGGCCAGGTGTATTTTCCCCAATAAACCATCCTGTTTGACTACTACAAGTTTTTTTCATATCTATCTGATATTTGTGTAATATTGTTGTCCTTCAAAATACCGAAATTCACAATATTCCAGCACTTCAAGGACATTAGGGTTGGCGATAGCTTTTCCGCCCATCCGGACGTGATGTTATCCGGCTATAGCATGCATGTGAAGGAGCAGCCATTGATTTTTTTTACTTAAATAGAGCCTCAGTTGAACAACGGGGGGATCTGCAGCCTCATACACTGGCATCTTGGTCTGTTCATAAATCAACTTCACAGCGGGTGGCAGAGCAATGGCGGATGTTTCAATGTAGAAATGAAACGTCAGGCGCGTGTTACTTAAAAATGCATCAGCCACTGACACAAGACAGCAGAGTCCTCTTTTGATCAAACTGAGCTCCTGAATGATTTAATTTGTAGATTTGACAGTAAGTGTAAGCAGTATTGAATTGAACAGGGAAGACAAATAGACAAGGAGAGACCAAGGGGACACAAAATGATGGCTGAATGGAATATATAATGATGGGAGAGGTGAAGTGATATTGTAAACTAAATTATTTGGGGACAGCAACCAGCTTGACTTTATCTAATTATTTATCAGATTTTGTCGCAGGGAAAGGAGTATGACACAAAACAGAAATCTATATGCTAAAGTCATTTTGCTGGAGAATAACGTTAAGTGGAGATCATAGATTAATGTGTTTGCCATTGTATTGTGTTAGAAGAAGAGGGAGCTCATCGGAGCCAAGATATAAAATACAGAGATTGAGATTCTAAAATATATCACCCTGCGACAATAGATGCTGGAAAAATATTACTGAATTTCTGCATACTATGAGACCTTGTGGGATAAATATATAATATATAGAGAAATGGATCATGGCTTGGAAGAGATTAATGCCATGGGGTCAGGGGCATAGCTAGGGGTTCATCCAGTGGTGTAACTTGAAGCTCATGGGCCCTGATGCGAAAGCTCCAACTGGACCCACAATTATTGCTGATCTTTAATAGTATTGGTCTTTTTCTATTAGCCAAAGGGACTTTTGAGGACTCCTAGGCTCCAGGGCCCTGATGCGATTGCAACTCCTGCACCTGTTGTAGTTACATCCCTGGGTTAATCTCATAAGGGTAAACCATCTAAATGGGCCCCAAACCCGGTAACTCTGACTACAACTACGGTGGCGCACCGTAATAGTGGGTATAGTAGAACCTCAGTAGATTGCTGCACTGTTACTGAAAATAAATCTTTACACAAAAACCATCACTGATAATATTGCCATATGCTGACCATATATGGGTAGATACTGTGACGCCATGGACTCTTTCAATGTATATCATGCGTTAAAGGGATCCTGTCACCTCCAAACACCACCTAAGCTACCAAAACATGTCCCTGCACCATCCTATCACTAATCTCACACTCCTTTTGTCTCCTAAAAGCATCCTGTGAAAGTGCATAAAAACTATTTAATACTCCTTCATTAGGGATTATAATTAGCAGGGGCTATATTCTTTAGCCCAGTGTTTCTCAACCCCAGTCCTCGGGACCCACCAACAGGTCGTGTTTTCGGGATTTTCTTAGTATTGCACAGGTGATCGTTTAATAACCTGCAGAGGGGATAATTCCAACACCTGTGCAGGACTAAGAAAATCCTAAAAACATGACCTGTTGGTGGGTCTCGAGGACTGGAATTGAGAAGCACTGCTTTAGCCCTTAGGGCGTGTTCATTATGTGCCCTGTTCGTCATAAGATCACGCCCTAATTGGCGTGATCTTTTATTCATGTTCTATTCAGGCGCCCTCCCTGCTCTGCACGGCGCTGGCTGGGCATTAATGACGTGATTTGCATCACTTCCGGGATCGGGTGACGTCAGTACACCGACGCCACTCTTTAGGCTTCAAGCACCGCATTGCGCATGCAGTGCTTGAAGCAGAACACAGCGGAATGGGTGTAGTGACGTCACCCAATCCCGGTAATTATGCAAATCGCGTCATTAATGCCCACCCAGGGCCATGCAGAGCAGGGAGGGCGCCTGAATAGAACATGAATAAAAGATCACGCCCATAAGGATGTGATCTCATGACGAACAGGGCACATAACAAACACGCCCTAAGGGCTAAAGAATATAGCCTCTGCTAATTATAATGCCTAATGAGGGTGTATTAAATCATGTTTATGCACTTTCTTAGGATGCTTTTAGGAGACAAAAGGAGAGATTAGTGATAGGATGCTGCAGGGACATGTTTTGGTAGCTTAGGTGGCGTTTTGGAGGTGACAGGATCACTTTAAGTTTCTTAATATTATCCAGACTTTAGAAACATTTGCTGTTATTTCATGTTTACTGAGACATTGCTTCTGCCAGACTCTACAGAGTCCCTCTATTGTTCAAAGATTTGTGTTTACTCATGTAATTATCTCACCCCTTTATTAGGCTGGCTTCACACTTGCAGATGGATCTGCAGCGTTTTGCAGATGCATCTGCAAGTGTGAGCATGCTGACCGCGGCCCCTATGTTTATAATAGGGCGCACCGGGTCTGAACGCTCTCATTCATTCCTATATGTGTACTGTCAGCAGGCGTATGCCTGCTTACAGATCACACTCTCCCGCCCGCACTGTGGACGCGAGATGTAGCGTCCATGCTGCGGGCGGGAGTGTGTGATCTGTCAGCAGGCATACGCCTGCTGACAGTACACATATAGGAGTGAATGAGAGCTTTCAGACCCGGTGCGCCCTATTATAAACATAGGGGCCGCGGTCAGCATGCTCACACTTGCAGATGCATCTGCAAAACGCTGCAGATCCATCTGCAAGTGTGAAGGCAGCCTCAGAGAATGTCGTGACACAAAGAGAAATTAAGTATGTGAGCCTTCAATTGTATCACTATGTGGATTGCTAGCTTCTATGTAAATTATCTGTTTCTTCCTCACCTCTGCCAGAAATGCAATACTACTAGAGATATTATGTGTGCGTCTTGAAATATAGCCAATGAGAGCACAGTCTTACTAAACCAATCGTGAAGTTCCCAATGTTCTGAATTGAGTGCTCAGAGGTATATAAGAAGGACTGTTCATTTGATCAGGTAATCAAGTTACATAGTACCAATAAAAATGTATGATCTATGGATCCAATTGGCAGGCCATAACCCAAGGCATAGGCACTTTTGTGCCGACCAAGGGGATCAGAACCTGGGATTATATTACTACATGGACTTCAGCATTGAATGCTAGGATTCGGCTGGGATATTAAGGACTACGTGGGAAAGGGACCCATGTTGGGATAGTTTGGGCACCTGGGTACCGCAGAACCTTCTAATTCCCTGGTGAACCAGCGGAGGGTGAAACTCTGTTGCCTGTTATATTCTGCATTTTGTTTGGTTATGTGTTATATGCCGTTAACTGGGATCCAATAAAGCCTTAATATTGTGGTTCCCTCCCCCTGTGTTGTCTGAGTAGTGTTCCGTCCATGGGTAAGGAGTTCGGGCATTCAGTTGAGATGAGCCCTGGTCCTTGTGACGAGCACAGAGAGAGGGTACTCGGGTTGTTGGCTGTGTCGGGAAATCACGGGTGGTCGGGTTCCCGGTTCCGTGCCCTGGGTGTCATTTGTTTGGTGGGGGGAATATTTACAAGGATTAATATTCCGTGACGCCACCTGTGGATCCTGGTAATGTTGGTACCAGCGCTGTGGGCAGGCCACTGAGGTGATGGGAAGCAGCTTGGGTGTTACAGCTCCCCACAAGTGGAGCTTTACCTCAGGGCAGTGGGGATGGATGAGGGGAGTAGTTGTTCTTACCCCTCTGAGGATACTGAGGCCCTCCGGGCACCGGCGGGAAGGAAGACAGACACCGTTTCAGCTTCAACGTCCTTTTACTGATACCAGCAGATGTCATGCAATACACATAACAGTCTGGCAAAATGGAGACGTAGCTGCAGGTTCAGGAAGCCCCTATGGAGTCTGAAGATGTTCCTCTCTTCATATCTTTCGGGGCATAAGTTTTATCTTCCTCTCTGTCCTTAACCACCTTTGCAGAGCTCTCTCGCCAGTCCCTGGTCTTGTATGGTTAGGTACGGATAGTCCTTGACTGGTACAGACGGGAGCAACAGGAACGCACACTCTCCCGCCACCGGTATCCGGGCCGTTACCTTCATAGTCTTGGACCGATTATTGGCCTGAGGAGTGAGGTACCGACATGTGGTGCCTACGGCTAACCAGTTTTAGGGCCCGCGACTCTTCGGTTTACGGTCAGGGATAAACCGCTGACTGCCTCGGCTTCCGTGTTGCCGGTGTTGACCCAGATGTTTCCATCCGCCTCCAACCGGTGCTGGATCGTCCACTTCTATCCCGGTTCACCCTCCTAGAGATGGGTGATCTTCCTGTCACTCTAGCTGTCAGGCAGATCCTAACTCACTGCCTTCTCAGAACTGTCTGACTAAAAACTCTCAACTTCCTGGTTTTCCCACTCTAACCTATGCTTCACCCCCTGGGACTTACTGTATATCAGTCCCCCCTATTCTAAGGTGGCCTAGTGTTGGGTGCTAATACAGACTCCATAAACACAATCCCAAACCCTTAGCTACGGAGGCACTACACCTTCTATTTGAGGTGCAGTACCTCCCAGTGGCGCCTAGCCATAGGGGCGCCACACTTGCTGTCTTTCTAAAGGCGGTCAGGCCAGCGGACGAGAGCACCCACTGACCCCGTGTCTCCACAGATACCAGTCCTGCAGAACATACAAGAGATTACAAACATTTTTCTAATGAAGCCGTTATAGAGTTATTTACTCTTACCATTTTGCCATCTTGCCCTGACCGCCATGACATCTTTTTCCAGCCATAACGTGTATGCAAAGATTACAACAAAAATGCATTTAAATTTTCACATTTCCAGCCCCATCCCCATCTATTCCTAATCTGCCCAAATTCCTCATCCTGCTGCTGACACCCCAATACTGCTGCTGACACCCCAATACTGAGCTGCTGCCATATGTGTTCTATTACTTTACCCGCTGTGTGACACAATAAAGGGCTCCTCTTCCTGCCCCACTTAATCATGCCACCATTGTGCCCTCCACATAATAATGCCACCACTGTGCCCCCACACAATAATAGTGCCACCACAATGCCTCTCCATATAAGGCTGGGGTTCCACATAAGCCCTCAGTCCGTTTTTGGCTTCAGTTTTCTCATTTTTTTTTTCTAAGTCCAAAAACTGACAGAAAAACGGATTGGATGTAATAAACACCCTGTCCGTTTTTCTCTGGAGCTCCAAACATTGCCCTGTCCGTTTTTGAGTCAAAAACGTTGCATGCAACGTTTTTGGCATCATTTAAAAAACGCATGCGTTTTCATGCGTTTTTTTAACATGGGGCCCTATGGGAAACGCATGCGCGAACGCATGCAAATGCGCACCTGCGTTTGCGCATGCGTTCGCGCATGCGTTTTTTTAATGAAAATTCCAAAAACGTTCAGGAGTGCAGGATGCTCAAAAAGCACCCAGAAAAAAACGGATTGGTGATGAAAATCACTTCCAAAAACGGATTTCTATGTGTGACCACAGCCTTATAATGCCACCACTGTGCACCTTACAAAGTAAAATGTCTAATTTCAATTAGTGCATCTCAATGAATTAGATTATCATCAAAAATCAATGTAAAATTGCCATGTTTCAGGGTGTTTGACTAATAAATCAATATTATATTCACCCTTTGATCTCTTGGACTACGGCAGCGCGGTTTTTAACCCTTCAGCCTCCCTAATTTAATTTTCTAAAATAATGACCTTTGGGTTTTCATTGGCTGTAAGCCTAATCATCAACATTATCAGAAATAAACACTTGAAATAGATCACTCTGTAATTACACTATATATGTTTTCACTCTATATATTGAATTACTGAAATAAATTAACTTTTTGATGATATTGTAATTTATTGCAATACACTAGTACCTTACAGATAATAAAATTGCCCTCTCAGATATATTAATTCACTGTGCAAGTGCCCACATTTTGCTCCTAGAAAATAATCATTCTACATGTGCAACTTTGACAGTCACAATAATCTATTGTTCCTATAACAATAATGGTTCTTAAGTGTCCAATTAACATTTAATCTTGTCACCTGAGTCCCCCCATGTACAAGCTCTTCTATATACAGTATGATGGGCCCATAGCTCCCTTATGCACAGTATATTGTTCTATAGCTTCCCTATACACACTTTACTAGGCCCACTGCTCCCAGAATACATAGTAAAATGACCCCCACAGTAGTGCCCATACTGTGCAATGGTCCCCACACTTTACACCTACAGTGTATAATAGCTGACACACTGCATAACGGCTTCCACACTGTTAAAAGATCCATCGGCAAAGTGTGGGTAGACCAACGCATTGATATCTTGGCCAGGACATCACAGTCGCAGCTGACCGCGGCCGCAACTGCCACAAGTACCGGATCATGGCAATACCGCACTTGCTGCACTTGCCACAAGCCCCATAGAGAATGCATGGGGCTTGCCGCAAGTGCACCACAAGTGCAGCCGTTAGATCTGCCGGATCCGGACAGAAACGCTAGTGTGGAAGGGGCCTAAGGCTAGGGTTACACTTGGCATGCGTTTTTTTGCATGTTTTAGGCAGCATGCGTTTTTGGGCTGCGTGTTTGCTGTTAGGTGTGGAGCACCCTTAAAAAACGCATGCAAAAATGCATGTACCATTTAGTGCCATATAAAAACGCATGTACCATTTAGTGCCATATAAAAACGCATGCGTTTCCCATAGGGCCCCATGTAAAAAAAACGCATGTGTGTTGTAAGACACACATGCGTTTTTGGAAAAAGCACCAAAAAATGCTGCTTGTAATATTTTTTGGTGCTGAGCCAAAAACGCATCCCAAAAACGCATGGTACATTCAGACATGCACTTTTGCTACTGGGGCATGCGTTTTTTTTGCATGGGGGCCTATAGATGCGTTTTTGCATGCGTTTTCACAAAACACAAGTCTCAAAAACGCATGTAAAATCTGCAAGTGTGACACGTGCCTAAGACAAATTTACCAATGTTATACCTCATTTATTACATCAGTTTTAAGTACCTATGCTAAAGCTTAAACAACGTTGTTAACCTTTTAGCATAAAGTACGACACATTTATGATTGCAATTACAGAAGTCACAAAAAAGTCAAATGTTTCAAACAGGTCGTAATAGTCTTAAAAAATGAAAAAAAAAATATGGATGTTGAAACCATTTATTTTTTGTTTTTTAGAAGGGCAGTTTGCTCACTATTTTGCATTGGTTTGGGACATTTAACACATCGCTCTAAGGTCCTTTTCTAAGGCTAGGGTCACACATGCGGCAGGAATTAGAAATTCTGATCCGGTTTTGAGCTGTCAAAAAGCTCAAAACCGGATCAGGAACCGCTCCCCACAGGAGTCCATTATGGTAACCTTATTGCTCTACATGCAATCCGGTTACCGGCTCCGGATCTGCAGCCTGCGCTAAAAATCATGCAGGCTGCAGTTTTCGGAGATGTTCTGTCAACCGCAATGCAGGAATCGGATTGCTCAGGATGTGTAATCCTGACCAATGCGGTTACCAACTACTTTGTTCATCCCTGATGCCGCAGGGATGAACAAAGTGTTAAATGTGTATTAAAGCATTAAATACTAATAGTAGCTGTAGGCAAAATGTCTCTAGGGGGTGCCCACCCTCCCTAGAGACATGCTGTCCACTTCTGTCAGCATGTGAGGGGTTAAATTACCCATTTACAATATAGCCGGCTATTGTTGGCTTTGTTCAAATTTGTGAATGACTCCGCGGCCCCTAAAATTAGAGCAGATACTGTACGTAATGTACGTATAGTATCAGTCGCTGTCCTTGGTCCTGAAACCTTTAACATTATGTCTATGGGCAGCGCAGCCCCCATAGACCTAATGTTAATGGTTACAGGACACATTTTGCCAAAAAAATGTGTCTGAAGGCAATTGCGGTTACAGCTTCCGGATCTGGAGGCGGCAACCGCAATTGCCTTGCCAGATGTGACCCCAGCCTAACATATGGACATGCGCTGCCGTGCTTATCAAGTCAGTATGGAGTAATTTGTTTCAAATTTATCATTAAGGTGTGACACTAAATATGGAGTGGTGCAGATGAAGTAATAGAGATAGAGATTTGGCAAAAATGACAGCATTTTTACTAAATATTGTCCACTGTATTACAAGTCTTGTAACTATTTCCTCAATTGATAAAATAATTAGTAAGGTTTGATGAGCTGGAATTATCTTTTCTCCCTGGTCACATCCAAGGATGGAATGAGAATGGTCCACAACAGTGTTTCCTGATGTTCCTAAGCTGACTTCCTACTGCTTAAATAAATGAGAACTAGTACCCCTGAGGCAATCTATTAAAGCACAGCAATATGTCAGAGTGAGTACACACTAGAGACATGCCATTTACACCCTGGATATATGCCAGAGGTTGACGACCTATGGTCTGAGCCACTTAAAGCGGTTGGTCACTTTATCTATATCTTTATTTTACTAAATGTGCTAAAGACATGTGTTTGTGGCACTTAAAGGGGCTGTCCTCTACTCAGACAATCCTTCCCCAATCTGAATGTTTCCCATTTTTAAAATAATACATATTATACTCACCTCCAGTGCTGGTGCCGTTCCAGCATTGTCAGCACTTGCTGTGTCAGGGTGACATACCAGTGTGGCATCACGTGATCACTATGACCAATCAGTAGCCACTTCATTCTTTCTGCTTTCAGAAAAATTGCTTACATCTGGAGGAAAGAGAAAAGCAATGTTCACTTTATCCAGGTGCAAGCAGTTTGCCTGAAGGTAGGGAGAGTGAAGCGCTCACTGATTGACCATAGGGGTCACGTGATGTCAAACTGGTGTGCAATCCTGGGAGCGAGTGATGACACTGGAAATAAGTTTAATTGTTACACCCTTGGAGGCGAGAGCGTGGAGACTAGACCAACAACAGAAGGACTTGTGGCAGCTGACCCCCAAAGACAGGAACAGACCGGACAGTGACTTCAGTTTAAAACCCGAATTTTATTGCATAGATAGATTCACAGGGAGGAATGCTCAAGAGAGGACCTCCTGGGCCATGACACCGAACTCCTTTGCGAGAGCAACTGGTGTGCAAACTCCTATACAGGGGGATAGACGGAGAGGATACCAAAACCAGGACCACGTGTGAGGAGTAGATTGACTGATACTGGCTGTAGTGGAGTTGTGGAAGCTCTGTGTAGTCAGAGGTAGGCAGATCCAGCTAGAAATGGAGATATGGTCACACAGTACAGTCAGTGGTGGGCAGGTACAGTCCATAAAGGAGGCATGGCCACACAGTGCAGTCAGTGGTGGGCAGGTACAGCCCGTAAAGGATGTATGGTCACACAATAACCAATCTGTGGAGAGATACAAGTAAGTTAAAAAGCAAAACACAGGTGCAAAACACAGGGACAGGGGACCTGAACACAGTAACATTCCAAGGGATAGAACACATTGCCCAGTCACCTCCCTTAAGGGGAAGATGCCATAAATACACAGAACCTCTCAGCAATAGGCTGAGAGACACTTCCAGGTCAGGACATCCTAGCCCCTTAAATAACAGCAAGATGCATCAGGAGTCACCTAAGGAATGTCCTGGAAGTACTCATCAGTGACTGAAGGCTCTGGGCAGAGAAGCTCGCAGGCGTGGAGACAGGAGGTATAGCAGGATCATAGACCTGCATAGGAGAGAGCACAACAGCCTGGGCAGACCATAAGTAGCCACCAACCTCCCCGCCCACTGGATGTTTGATTATTTTAAAAATGGTGGCACCAGTGGTACGCCCCCCTGGCTATTATATCCATTTATTGGTATGGCCATTTTTAGTAATATATTAGTAAGTGCCACAAAACAAAGGCCCAGACACTAGAGGTATAAAAAAGATAAAGAGAACAACCCTTTTACCGATGACAGTCTTGGTTTATTCATCTGAGACCAATGAGTGCCAATGAGACTTTGTGTTTGAAAATTTGCTGCAATCTTAAAGGGAATGTATCATCAAAAATTCTCTTAGTATTTGTTTTTTTAAGCAAATTTCTTTTTCCTATCAGCTATATTTAAAGAAAGTGTGAAATGTTTACATTTTTACACTGGGTCTATTCTAGATTTCAGGAGATTTATATGTTCATTGGCCACAGTGAACAAATTCAGCCTCTATCTTATGCATTAAGGCATCTCATGAGCGTGTGCAAAGGTCATTGTGAAGGTTGGGGGTGCAGTGTCATGTGTGACATCAAATAATGTGACTAGTGGATTCTGCACTTTCAGCTGTACATATAGATGTTGCCTGTCATTATAATCCTGTGTGTTATGATAATTAGACTTCTAAAAAGTCTTTTATGAAGAACCGGCTGTATCAGTGGAACATAACCCTAGTGGTCAGTGTGAAAATTGTAAGGTTTCCATTTTTTTCAGCACAGATTGTAATTTGAAGAATAAAATATTTTTGAAAAATAAAAAAATACATTTAAAGCAAGAATTTCATTTACACAATAGGTAATTTTCTGAGGATAACAATAATAATATTTTTATTACTATAGCACCAACGTATTCTGCAACATGTTGTTATTCAGGTACTTGTACAAACGAGATAAGACATTATAGAGTAACACAATTAAACAGATGCCAAGAGGAGCCAGGGACCTGCTAACACCCTACAATCTATTAAGGGAGGTAAAAAGCCATCATATATGGTCCAGCCATCAATATAATAAATAGGGGAATCACATAACACTGCATGAACTCTTCACCAGCCAGGACCTGTATAAGTACAGATAAAGTGCTATTAAGTGCATGGAGGGTGTTTACAAGGACCAGATCTGGAGCAATATTTTGGAAAGCAACAGGAATAGCTCTAGATAAGTGAGGTGGGGTGATAGGTCAGTCTAAAGAAATACATTTTTAGGGCAGTCTTAAAACTGTGAATATCTGGGAATTAATCGAATTGTCCTGGGTAGAGCGTTCCAGACAATTGGTGCAGTTTGTGAAAAGTCTTGGCGATAGGAGTGGGAGGCTTGAGCGCCCGTGTATATATTTAGACCATTTTTTACAGCCTATAGCAACAGGATTGGCGTCATATGTATGTGATTCAACATTTTTGTTGGAACAACTGGAGCTGCTTGAGATTGAGGAGGGTACATTGTTGGTGGCAATGGATGTTGAATCGCTTTAATGCAGTGGCGTACTTTCTGGATAAAGAACCATCGAGTAATCGTTTGCACGATTCTTTCTTATTGGACCTGCTGAGAACCATACTAGAGAAGAACTATTTGTGTTTGATAGGGTGTTTTATAATCAGGCCTCTGGCACTCGTATGCAAACATTTTCTTAGGGTGGTGGTAGGAAACCTTTGTTTATAACACCACTATGTTTGGGACATATGTGAAGAAATGGTATCGATATATTGATGATGTCTTGTTTCTCTGGTCAGGTATGCGTGAAGAGTGCCAAGGGTTTATTAACCAACTTAATCAAAATGTGTGGAATATCAATCTTACGACAGAGATATCGGATGAAGGGGTAAGCTATTTGGATTTAAAACTAACATTGGAGGGCCGAAAAATCACGTCCACATTGTTTAGGAAGCCCACTGCCACGAATAACATGTTGCATTTAAGTAGCTCCTATCCGTCACATTTAGGATGAGGGATTCCAAAAGGACAATTTCTGAGAGTGAGACGCAATTGTAGTGGTTTGTCTGATTTCCAACGGGAGGCAAGAGACCTCACTTCACGGTTTGTTGCCAGGGGCTACCCACAAAGGGTAGTCTCAGAAGCATACCAGTATTCCAGAAATATCACTAGGGAGGAGGCATTAAAATAGACCAGTTAGGGACACTATTAGAATAGTGACACCGTTTAACAACCAATGGAGTGATATTAGGAGAATTCTGGATAAAAATTGGGATCTCCTTACGAGAGATGAGAAACTGAGGCCTTTTCTATCTCAAAAGCCTAGTTTGACGGCAATGCGTTCTGCAAATCTTAGGAATAAGATCACTTGTAGTCATTACATGAGGCCTAGTACGGGGTACGGTTGAAGGGAACTTATGCATGCGGAAATTGCACTGTCTGCCCATTTATAATCTCTGCAGAGACGTTCTCTTTGTCACACTTCCCATTTACTTTGTGTTCTAGAGCATATTTCAATTGTCGCTCCAAGAATTTGGTATACGGCATTGTGTGCGGCTGTATGAAGATTTATGTGGGGCAGACTACGCAAGAGCTTCGCAAACGTATTCAACAACATGTTTCGTCAATCAATACGGCTAGGAAGGATTCAACATCGGGCAATGCAATTACTTCTATTGCCAAACACTTTATGATCATCCATAACAGCAACCCGAGTAGCATTAGGGTTATAGTTCTTCAGGATTTAAAAACTAACATAAGAGGGGGTGATATAATACATGAACTCTTGAAAATTGAATCCAGATGGATCTACAACTTGAAATGTCTCTCCCCGCAGGGTTTGAATGAGGAATTATTATATACAGGTTTTTATAAGCATACATAAACTGCGGTTTTTTGATCCTTCTTCTGGTCTCTTTCTTCCCTCTATAGATTAAGCAGCATGAAAAATCATCTTTATATAACCGGGTCCATGTGAAAGTTCTATACTGGAGCACAGTTGCATGTTGGATCGAACCTCTGTGAATTACCTTTGCGGCTACTTTGGAAAGAAATATCAGCTGGGACCCAAAGCTTGAAACCTTGCCCATTATCTTGTTGGACTATCTATGTGGCTACTTGGAAAGAAACATGAGTTGGGACTCTAAGCCTGAAGACCTGCTCGCTATCTCTTATTGCTTTGCCCTCTTTTGAATATTTATTGACTACACTGCTGGAGCGTCCACAACGGTCTTATGGCTGGAATATATTGGAAACAATTTTGCAAGTTGGATCCGGGCATGTGATTTGATTTCAATATTGGGTTCAATGTACCTGTGGATGGACATCTAGTGGGTATTTATTACATGATATGGCCCTGGCCTATAAATTCTCTGACCTACCGTATATTCTCGAGTATAAGCCGAGTTTTTCAGTACAAAAATTGTGCTGAAAAGCGTCCCCCTCGTCTTATACTCGAGTCAGTGACGGCTCAGTGTGGGGGGGGGCAGTGTCCGTGGGCTGGGGGAGGCTGTAATAGGAGCGGGCGGTCACGTGCCCCCGCTCATTAGTGCAATGCAATATGCACTGTATTCCCCGTCCATCAGCGGCAGAGGGAGCGGTGCATATTACATTCCACTATGTCAGCGCTCCCCCCTTCAGTGGTATACAGCCCCCCCTTGCTGCCGCACACCTGTAAAAGAATAGCTCATTCATACTTATCCCCCTCGCTTTTTCACCACGCATCCTTCAGTCTTCTTCCTGCTTGTACCCGGTGGGCGCAGCAGCAATGACATCATTGCTTCTGCACTGGTCACATGATGCCGGGTACAAGCAGGAAGAAGACCGGAGGACACGCGGTGAAGGAGCGAGGGGGATAAGTATGAATGAGCTATTCTTTTACAGGTGTGCGGCAGCAAGGGGGGGCCTGTATATACCACTGGGGGGGCCTGCATATACCACTGGGGGCCTGTATATACCACTGGGGGCCTGTATATACCACTTGGGGGCTTGTATATACCACTGGGGGGCCTGTATATACCACTGAAGAGGGCCTGTATACACCACTGAAGGGGCCTGTATATACCACTTGGGGGGCCTGTTATATCACTGGGGCCTGTATATACACTGGGGGCCTGTATATACCACTGAGGGGGCTGTATAACCAATGGGGGCCTGTATATACCACTGAAGGGGGCCTGTTATACCCCATGAAGGGGGCCTGTATATACCACTTGGGGGCCTGTATATACCACTGAAGGGGGCCTGTATATACCACTATGGGGGGCCTGTATATACCACTGGGGGCTGTATATACCACTGAAGGGGGCCTGTATATACCACTGGGGCTGTAATCTTGGGGGCTGTAACCCTGATGGGGGCCTGTATATACCACTGAAGGGGGGCCTGTATATACCACTGAATGGGGGCTGTTAACCCTGAGGGGGGCTGTAACTCTTATGGGGTGCCTGTATATACCACTGATGAGGGGCCTGTATATACCACTGATGGGGGGCCTGTATATACACTGATGGGGGCTTAACCTCTGATGGGGGGCCTGTATATACACTGATGGGGGCCTGTATATACCACTGATGGGGGCCTGTATATATCACTGATGGGGGGCCTGTATATATCACTGATGGGGGGCCTGTATATATTACCATGAGGGGGCTGTATATACCACTGAGGGGGCCTGTATATATCACTGATGGGGGGGCCTGTATATATCACTGATGGGGGGCCTGTATATATCACTGATGGGGGCCTGTATATATCACTGATGGGGGCCTGTATATACCACTGAGGGGGGCCTGTATATACACTGATGGGGGCCTATATCCACTGTAGGGGGCCTGTATATATCACTGATGGGGGGGCCTGTATATATCACTGATAGGGGGCCTGTATATATCACTGATGGGGGGCCTGTATATATCACTGATGGGGGGCCTTGTATATACCACTGAGGGGGGGCCTGTATATACCACTGATGGGGGGCCGTATATGCTACTGATAGGGGCTGTAACCTTTGATGGGGGGCCTGTATATACCACTAATGGGTGTCCGGTATATACCACTGAGGGGGGGTCTGTATATACCACTGATGGGGGGCTGTATTCCACTGATGGGGGTTGTAACCTCTGATGGGGGGGAACTGTATACCAATGATGGAGGTCCTATATACCAGTGATGGGGGATTATATACCAGTAACGGGGGTCCATTTATCATGATGAGAGGAGCTGCATACCGTGATGAGTCTGCTTCATTTTCCCCCCTAGGCTTATACTCGAGTCAATAAATTTCCCTAGTTTTGGAGGGTAAAATTAGGAGCCCGGCTTATACTCGGGTCGGCTTATACTCGAGTATATACGGTATATGGAGGCTTTTCACTCCAACTACAATGGAGCTTTTGTTGTCCCCATCTAACTTCTTTCCCAATAAGCAATTCTATATTATGGCTAGGTTTAAATCTGTCACTAGTTTTTTTTCTTAGGGTAACTTCCTCTTTCAACAGTAACCAATTCTGGTTTGTATCCTGGTTTTACTACTAGTTGCAAGTTATCGGTTATGCCTCCGTCCTGTCTCCTCCCATTAGCTTGTGAGGTTCTATTGACTCTGAATTTAACGGTTCTTTGTTTTCCTCTAGCCCATAGGTAATTGAGGTAACTTACAATTTGATTGGCACACCCATGTGTTTGGGATGTTTTTTGACATAGGCATGGTAATTTTTTTTTTTGCAGAATTGGCTGGCACGGGGTACTTCATGCTGATGTAGCTAACTCACCCTTTTTTTTGCGAGTGAATATTCATTAATAAAGTGTGTTTTATACAGCAGTCTATGGGCCTTAAATTGTTGCGTTTCCATATGAGGAATGCATACCAGGCTATTTTTAGTGTGGGATCTTTATATATATTTTTTTCATAATATGGCCCCCTAAACAGGGGTATTTATTTGTAAACAATTTTGAGTATTTTTTCCTCTGTTAATGTTTTTTGGTTATTTTTTTTCTTTGCAGTATTGTTTTGCCCATATATAATTTATGGGCAAGAAAAGTTTTATTGTGAAATCAAAAATCCCTTCCCCCTTGCCCCCCCCCTTTCCTCTCCCCTTTTCTTTTTTTTCTTTTTTTTCCCTTTTTCCATAAATTTATAACAATTAGAGCATAATGCTTTCCCAGGATCCTGGTTGGCAGTGGCTGGCTAATTAGCCTACCATGCCAGTTATGTGGTTGTTTCAAATTTTATCAGGACAATTTATTGATTAATAATAATTTGATGTCTATTTTGTTATTTGGCCCACTTTTGTATTTTACACATTAACAATAATAATAATTACTATAACTTTTTCGGCTTGTGGCAAGCAATCTTCCATTGGAGGTGAGTACTATGAATAAAGGTGTGTGTACATTTAGCATGATTCCGTGCATTCTATACTTTTTCTTCTATCTGTAATTTGTGCCTTTTTCCACTATGCACTTGCCTTTTAACATTGGTACATTGAGTATTACCTATGGGCTCTGTCATTCTCCTATGTATTTTTTGAGCCACGATGTAGAGTATAGGCAGGACTCCTCATTGGGGCACATGCTCTGAAATAGTGGGTATTTTACAACAATTCATCCACATGGCACATGCGCCGCAGCCATGTTTGTAGTTCACCCATCAGAGCTGCGTAGCGCAGGCGCATCGCGCAGGCGCATTGTTTACAACAGTCATTTACTGCCACAACATCATTTCTGGTGTGACGTTTTCCAGGTAGAGCCACCGGAAACGCCGGGATCTATCTGACCTGTTACGGTAACCATTTGCAGGTGCGTTTGCACCGGTGATTATCGCTATTGTGGTATTTATAGACGAGCTGTACATGGGATGGTGGACTCACCCCTGATAAAGTCACCCCCCATGACGAAACGCGTGGGGTTTAGCTGCGGGACCCCCTCACATGCGGATACCTTCACTGGAGTCCGCATTTGTGACCGCCATTATTTACAAATGGACTGGTAGATCCTCTCTTTAAATAACCAGCCTACCTTGAATTTTCCTTTGACCTATTTACACTCAAGTTCAGTTAGCAGGTTACAGGTTTACTCCTTTATTTTTTACTATTGATGTGGGACATTGCCCTCACCCCTATGGGTTTACTTGTATTGGGATAATAGTTCAGGTTGAGGATGAGGAATTTATTGGTGGCGCACACAGATGAGGTTCCATTGTTGGTTTCGCTATAACTGAATGGTACTTTATTTGGTCAAGTATGGTGTGACACTTATATGATGTGCAAATCATTGTTAATGACGTTTCTGAGATGTGCTTGAACTTGTCACCAAATGTACTGTTGTATCATTTCTATGGGAAAGGGCCTGCAAGTACATGCCATGTGTGCTTTTTAACTGTTTTTAATTGTCCGTGTTTTGTGTGCAGTTGCTAAATAAAATATGATAAAATTTTGTAACTATATTATTGATTATTCTAGTGATCGCCTACGCAATACATGTCAGCTTTCTCTTATCAAATTGAGGCTTGGATTATTGAGGGTGTCAATCTTAGGTTATTAGTGGAACAGAGGGTAGGGTAGGGTAGTAGACAGAGATGAGGGAGGAGATATACATTGGTGCAGAATTTTAGAGGACTTTGTGGGTGAGAAGAATAAGTTTATAATGCATTCTGTAGTGAATGGACAACCAGTGCAATGACTGGCACAGGATAGAGGCACTAGTGTAGGGATTATACAGGAATACGATCCTGACTGCTGCATTCAGGATGGATTGGAGGGAGGAGCTGTCATGCCATACTGAGGGAACACTTGTGCAACAGGAGGGGACCATCAATGAAAAGGTAAAAGGGAGACCCTGGTGATAGGGAGAGGAGTCACCCGTTAACATTCCCCTGAGTCTGAACCCTAGATTGGTCCTTTCCCTCGTGTGCAATCACATGCCTGGGCAACAAGACGCTAGTCTAACTACTGAAAAACAAAACAGGAGAGAAACAAGCAAGTGGGAATAAAACAACAAATGGAACTCCACAGCTTCTCCAGAAAGAGAATTCACAGCTTCAACTGGAAAGGACTATACAGCTTCAACTGGAACAACTTCACCAGAATGGTCAGCATAGAAGATCTATAACTGGCATAGGAGAGTGCTAGGAGTGAGTTTAAATAGAGGAAGGGAATGGTCATATGGTGCACAAGCTGGGATTTACAAGGATTCTAAGCAGGAAAAGAAAAGAGCTCTTAATTCCTTCAGCACTGAAAGGAAATAGTTCCACTTTTATCAAGATAATTACCAAGCAGGCTCTGAAGAGGACCTGTGATCAGCCAAAAGCCATGACCTTCTGATCTCAGATACCCCAGAGGTGACCGCAGGGCTTGACACCATTGTGACAGGAGCTTTTAGTAAGAGCAATGCTGATTAGGAGAGAGTTGCAATAGTCCAGACGAGAATGAATAGGGTGATACATTCAATGTATTACTCCAGAAATTTGTGGGGCTCTTAGCAGCCCAATTTCACCCATCTTCCCCTTTGTCACATCTTGTTTTTTTCCTTACACTTAGTAAAAGTCTTCAGTTAATGAAGGTTGCATGGATAATCTTGACTGCAAAGTCATTAAAGAGGTTCAGCACCACTTGATTAATAAAATGCTGTATATTTACACCATGTTCCAAATTATTATGAAAATGTTCTTTTTCTCTGATTTTTCTAAATGTTTGGAGCAAATGACAGTTAGTGTAATAAAAGTCCCCACCTGTTAGAGTATACATCAAATTTTATTGAAGAAACCTCCCAATGATAACAGTTTAATTTTCAAAATTAAAAAAACTCTAAATGCACTCTTCCAAATTATTAGGCACTGTAGAGTTTCTAAACATTGATGTGTTTGAAAGAACTGAAAATGCTCATTTGTTGAATTTGCAACATTAGGAGGTCACATTCACTGAAATAAAACGCTTTTTAACTCCAAAATATCCTAACAGGCCAAGTTACATGGTTACATAGGAACCCTTCTTTGATATCACCTTCACAATTCTTGCATCCATTGAACTTGTGAGTTTCTGGAGAGTTTCTGCTTGTATTTCTTTGCATGATGTCAGAATAGCCTCCCAGAGCTGCTGTTTGATGTGAACTGCCTCCCTCCCTTATAGATCTTTTGCTTGATTATACTCCAAAGGTTCTTTATAGGGTTGAGGTCAGGGGAAGATGGTGGCCACACCATGAGTTTATCTCCTTTTATGCCCATAGCAGCCAATGACACACAGGTATTCTGTGCAGCATGAGATGATTTTGCTCCTGAAAGCACCTTTTTGCTTTTTGTGCCATGGAAGAAAGTTCTCAGAAACTCTATATACTTTGCATTTTCACACCTTCAGGAACCTTTAAGGGGCCTACCAGCTGTTTACCAATGATTCTGTCCCAAAACATGACTCCTCCACCTCCTTGCTGATGTCCCAGCCTTGTTGGGATATAGTGGCCATCCACCAACCATCCACTACTCCATCCATCTGGACCAGTTGCTCAGCACTCATCAGTAAGCAAGACTGTTTGAAAATTAGTCTTCTTGTATGTCTGGGCCACTGCAACCGTTTCTGCTTGTGAGCACTGTTTAGGGGTGGCCGAATAGTAGGTTTATGCACCACAGCAAGCCTTTGAAGGATCCTACATCTTGAGGTTCGAGGGACTCCAGAGGCACCAGCATCTTGAAATATCTGTGTGCTGGTTTGTAAGGCATTTTTAGCAGCTGCTCTCTTGATCTGATGAACTTGCCTGGCAGAAACCTTCCTCATTCTGCCTTTATCTGCACGAACATATCTGTGGTCAGAATCAGCCACAAATCTCTTCACAGTACGATGATCACTCTTACGTTTTCGTGTCAATATCTAATGTTTTCATCCCTTGTCCAAGGCAGTGCACTATTTGTTGCTTTTCAGCAGCAGAGAGATCCTTATTCTTTCCCATGTTACTTGAAAACTGTGGCCTGCTTAATATTGTGGAACACCCAGTTTTCCTTTTATTGGGCTCACCTCTCAAAACTAATTATCACAGGTATCTGAGATTGATTTCAATGATCCAAAGAACCCTGAGACACAATACCATCAATATGTTTCATTGAAAAAAAATAAAAATGCCCTATGACACTTAAAACGAATTTGCATAATAATTTGTAACATGGTAAAGTTAGTTTCTTTGTTATGGCCACTATGACCCCAATTCATCAAAGTGATTACGACAGAATTTCGATGTACTTTGAAATCACACAATGTTTGTGCAATGTGGAGTTCTGCAAACATTTTTGTGATCTTTTGCCACATTGCGGCTGTGTAATTATCAATTTACATTTCTTAAAGGGAACTTGTCATATAAAAATCCCTACTAACCAGACATGAACAGGTTCCCTGTAAGACAGAACTCTTACTCCAGTCTCTGACTGGAGTAAGATTTGCTGTGAGGAGCCTATTAATGAATTAGGAACAAGTGACTCTAAAACATCCTGCATCAAGATTTGTGTGATGAATGATGAATTAAGTGTTTTACAGATCTTCCAGCTATAAGTAGCGCTTCAATGCTCAAGTTCAGTGTAAATATATACTCATAGGTACTGCCAGGGCCATATTTGCTATTAGGCACTCGTTGGCACGTGCCTAGGGCGGACGCCATTCATAGGGGGCGGCGTCTCAGCGTCTTTTCTTTCTTTCCTTTTTTTTTTCCTGCCTGTGTTGGCCGGGTCGTAAGCCCGGCTCCCTCATACACCCTCGCCCCCCCGATCGTCATCAGGCCCGCTCATGCCTGTGTTGGCCGGGTCGTAATCCCCGCCCCCTCATACGCCCCCCGGCCCCCCCCCCAGACCTCGTCATCATCTGGCACGCTCATTGGCCCGTGCTCTTGACCTCCTGCACTACGCGGGAAGAAGGAGAGCCGACAAGAGGAGCGAGTGCTGGAGCCTGGATGATGAGAAGCAGCTCCAACCTCCGGGTAAAAAAGGTGACAGACCTCCTGCTGTGCTGTGCTGTGCACAGTCCAGGTAGAGAGAAGGAGGGAGTGGGGGAGGGGCGTGCCTGGGGACGGCTGCTGGGAGCAGAGGAAGCTGGATATGTAGCCCCTTCCTGCAGCAGAAAGAAGTGTATGTGTGAGGTATCTGTAAAATGTGTGTGTGAGTTGTGTGTCTTTATCTGTGTTTGAGTGAGTTGTGTGTCTTCTGTGTGAGTTGTGTCTGTGTCTTCTGTGTGAGTTGTGTGTCTATGTGTGTGAGTTGTGTCTTCTGTGTGTGAGTTGTATGTGTCTTCTTGTGTGAGTTGTATGTGTCTTCTGTGTGAGTTGTGTGTGTCTTCTGTGTGAGTTGTGTGTGTCTTCTGTGTGAGTTGTGTGTCTATGTGTGTGAGTTGTGTCTGTTCTTCTGTGTGATTGTGTGTCTGTGGTGTGATGTGTCTGTGTGAGTTGTGTCTGTGTGTGATGTGTCTGTGTGTGAGTTGTGTCTCTATGAGTTGTGTCTCTGTGTGCAAGTTGTATGTGTGTGTAATGTCTCTGTGTGTGAGTTGTGGGGTGCAGAGGGACAGCGGAGAGAAGGACGGGTGCAGGAGGACAGAGGAGCATCAGGAGGGACAAAGGAGAGGAGGACAGGTGTGCAGGAGGACAGAGGAGCAGCAGAAGGGACAAAGGAGAGGAGGACGGGGGTGCAAGAGGAGCAGCAGGAGGGACAGAGGAGAGCAGGACGGGGTGCAGAAGGACAGAGGAGAGGAGGACGGGGGTGCGGAGGACGAGGAGAGGAGACGGGGGTGCAGGAGGACAGAGGAGAGGAGGACAGGGGTGCAGGAGGACAGAGGAGCAGCAGGAGCGGGCAAAGAAGAGGAGGACAGAAGAGCAGCAGGAGGGACAAAGGAGAGGAGGACGGGGGTGCAAGAGGAGCAGCAGGAGGGACAGAGGAGAGTAGGAGCGGGTGCAGAAGGACAGAGGAGAGGAGGACGGGGGTGCAGGAGGACATAAGAGGACGGGGGGCAGGAGACAGAGGAGCAGAGGAGGAACAAAGGAGAGAGGACAGGGGTTGCAGGAGGACAGAGAGCAGCAGGAGGGACAAAGTGAGAGGAGGTCGGGGTGCAGAGGAGCAGCAGGAGGGACAAGGAGAGCAGGACAGGGGTGCAGAAAGGCAGAGGAGAGAGGACGGGGGTGCAGGAGGACAAAGGAGAGGAGGACGGGGGTGCAGGTGGACAGAGGAGCAACAGGACGGGGGGTGCAGGAGGACAGAGAGCAGAGGAGGACAGCGGAGAGGAGGATATGGGTGCAGGAGGACAGTGGAGCAGCAGGAGGGACAAAGGAGAGGAGGACAGGGGTGCAAGAGGAGCAGCAGGAGGGACAGAAGAGGAGGACGGGGTGCAGGAGGACAGCCGAGTAGCAGGAGGGACAGGGAAGAGGAGAACGGGGGTGCAAGAGGAGCAGCAGGAGGGACAGTGGAGAGCAAGACAGGGGTGCAGGAGGACAGAGGAGAGGAGGACGGGGGTGCAGGAGGACAGAGAGAGAGGAGGACGGGGTGCAGGAGGACAGAGGAGGAGGAGGACAGGGGTGCAAGAGGACAGAGGAGAGGAGGACAGGGGTGCGGAGGACAGAGGAGCAACAGGACGGGGTGCAGGAGGACAGAGGAGCAGCAGGAGGGACAGTGGAGAGGAGGACAGGGTGCAGGAGGACAGAGGAGCAGCAGGAGGACAAAGGAGAGGAGGACGGGGGTGCAAGAGGAGCCAGCAGGGGGACAGATGAGAGGAGGACGGGGTGTAGGAGGAACAGCCGTGCAGCAGGGGGATAGGGAAGAGGAGGACGGGGGGTGCAGAGTGTTTCAGAAGGAGGCGTACAGTGGAGGCAGACAGGGGTGTGCAGAAGGACAGATGTAGCAACAGGACTGGGTGCAAGGAGACAGAGGAGCAGTCAGGAGGGACAGCGGAGAAGGAGTACAGGGGTGCATGGAGGACAGAGAGCAGCAGGAGGGACAGGGAGAGGAGAGGACGGGGTGCAGGAGGATAGAGGAGAGGAGGACAGGGGTGCTGGAGGACAGAGGAGAGGAGGATGGTGGTGCAGGAGGATAGAGGAGCAGCAGGAGGGGCAGAGGAGAGGAGGACAGAGGTGCAGGAGGACAGGAGCAGCAGGAGGAACAGAGGAGAGAAGAACAGGGATGCAGGAGGACTGGAGCTGTGGCTGGCGCTGTGTGTGGTGATAATGGCAGCTGTACCGTGTGTCTGCCTCTATGCAGCTGCCTACCACCTTCCTGTGTTGGCAGGGTGTGGCATGCTGGGAGTTGTAGTTCTCCTGCCTGTCCTATATGATTTTTGGGCAGTGTGTTGGGTGCTGGGAGTTGTTGTTCTTCCAGGTGGGCTCAGTGTTATCCTGCCGCCCGTCTGTGGCCTGTCTGTCTCTTCTGGGATGTCCTCAGCTCTGTGCTGTGCACAGACAGTGTACCACCAGCTCCGTGCTGTGCACAGTGTACCACCATGTCCTCAGCTTCATGCTGTGCACAGACAGTGTACTGTACACTGTCTGTGCACAGCACGGAGCTGAGGACATGGTGGTACACTGTGCACAGCACCAGCATAGAGCTGAGGACATGGTGGTACACTGTCTGTGCACAGCACGGAGCTGAGGACATGGTGGTACACTGTCTGTGCACAGCACGGAGCTGAGGACATGGTGGTACACTGTCTGTGCACAGCAGGGAGCTAAGGACATGGTGGTACACTTTCTGTGCACAGCAGGGAGCTAAGGACATGGTGGTACACTGTATGCACAGCACGGAGCTGCGGACATGGTGGTACACTGTATGCACAGCACGGAGCTGCGGACATGGGGGTACACTGTGCACAGCACGGAGCTGGGGACATGGTGGTACACTGTCTGTGCACAGCACAGAGCTGGGGACATGGTGGTACACTGTCTGTGCACAGCACAGAGCTGAGGACATGATGCTACACTGTCTGTGCACAGCACGGAGCTGCGGACATGGTGGTACACTGCACAGCACGGAGCTGGGGAAATGGTGGTACACTGTGCACAGCACGGAGCTGGGGACATGGTGATACACTGTGCACAGCACGGAGCTGAGGACATGATGCTACACTGTCTGTGCACAGCACGGAGCTGAGGACATGGTGTTACACTGTGCACAGCACGGAGCTGAGGACATGGTGGTACACTGTGTACAGCACGGAGCTGAGGACATGGAGGTACACTGTGTACAGCACGGAGCTGGGGACATGGTGGTACACTGTGCACACTCGCCAGTGTGCTCTCAGAGATTGATTAACATTGGTCCGAGTGCAATGCGATAAAATCACACATTGCACTCATCCAAGTTTCACGCCAATGTGTCCTTACCCTAATAATAAAATCCATATAGTAATCCTACAATGTCTGCTGGACATGGTATGGGGAGGATTTATGGCTCAGTTAGTATACACTCCATACTTCTTGTTATTAACCAGTTAATGCTCTCTTGTCCACTGCACTGCATTGTCAAAAGAGGAAGACAGCAAGACAGGCAGCAACACGGCGTCAGAGAGCCCCTGACCTCGAAATAGAAGATCCTCAGATCCCGGTATTGTGACATAATATTAAGAATAATATCCTTTGCACTTATATTACACTATGAACTCCACAGCATTTTACATACATCATCAACACTGTCCCCATTGGGGCTCACAATGTAAACATCCTATCAGAATGTCTCTCTGTAGTGTGGTTGGACAAACTTTTTATATGTACTACATGATGAAATGTGGGGGGAGAAGCTACATGAAGCTTGGGGGGGGAAGGCCGCGACTGGGGGGAAGATTGTCCGTGAAGGGGGGGAGGGGCTGCAACAGGGGGGAGGAGCCATGATGGGGAGGGGCCGCAATGGGGGGGAGGAGCCGTGACAGGGGGGGGCAGCCGCTGACAGTGCCTAGGGCAGCAGAAACTCCAAATACGGCCCTGGGTACTGCATCTCTGTGCATATTGTGTTTACATCATTAGCCAATATTTTCAATATAAAGTAATATTTAATATATTATTATTTATAATTGCTATATATTTATTATAGAAGTGCACAAGAAAATTATAAATTATATTTTATTACCATTAATGAATATTCTAATTATTTACAATGATAAACCTACCAGCATGAATGAATAAACACAAAAATTACAGTCATGTGAAATATGTAATTTTATTGGAACAAATAAATTAAAATTACATTAAAATGTTTGGGGGATAATGCACAAAAGAAGCATATCAGATGTATCAGTGGTATAATATAAATGATAGTGAGGTATAATCTACAAATGTTGATATAATAAAATCGGGAAATATGTGCTTGTAATAGATGAATAAATATTCAGATAAATAAGTATTAAATATATAAGAAATACATTGATTAAATTATTGCATATATCAAGTAAAGGATATATCATAACAAAGAAAGCAACACAAATATAAAGAACCCAAGGCTCTGACGTACGTTTCGCTTGGTGGCTTTTTCAAGGAGTGAATAGAGGAAAGGGATTGTGAGCATTATAATTACATCTCAATTAATAGATTTTAGAGACAAATAATTAATTATAATGTTAAGAGGAGGGTGAATATGAAGAAATCCAGTTGGATTGGTTAGACAGGGAAATGCACTATGTGATCCAGTGTGGAGCGCAACCATGTGATTGAAATACAAAATAGTGACTGGTGGCTGGTTTCCCAATACCAGTTGTTGAACCCGGAGGGGATATAAAGAAAACCGCATTCACCCGAATTCCCCCGCAATTGGAAGACCTAAAGCAACTGGATGCATCTGCCCCTGCATTATTACTGATCTGGATGACGGATCTGGCGTAATACTGGTGTATGGGCATCTAGTTGCATCCAGTTGTGAACTTTTTGGATGGATCCAGGAAAAAATGACATTTTTGGTGTGTCACATGAAACTGGCTTCTGGGCACTCTCAGTCAAGTAATTCAGAACTGGTGTCTGTTTCCAGCGCGAACCATGTAGCACAATTTCATTTTAGGCCACATTGCCCCGGACCTTGTTGTTTATGTTTTAACCTCTTCATGACCTTGGAATTTTTCATTTTTCTTTTTGTTTTTTGCTCCCCTGCTTCCAAGAGCCATAACTTTTTTATTTTTCCGTCAATATAGACATATGATGGCTTGTTTTTTGCGGGACGAGTTATACTTTCAGATGCAATCATTTATTTTACCACATAGTGTACAGGAAAATTGCAAAAAAATTCCAAGTGCAGTGAAATTGTAAAAAAAGTGCAATTACATGTTTGTTTTTTGTACCAATATAAAATAGGAAGGGGGAACAAGAGGCGCAATAGTGCCCTATCACTCAGACACTAAACGATGAGAGGTATATTGTCAAAACCACTCACCTATTCCAGTTGTGATGACCCACAACTGGCTTGAAGGCATACAATCAATA
Source organism: Allobates femoralis (assembly GCA_033576535.1). Classification (NCBI taxonomy): domain Eukaryota; kingdom Metazoa; phylum Chordata; class Amphibia; order Anura; family Aromobatidae; genus Allobates; species Allobates femoralis. Next base: position 72,016,513 of record JARQOC010000006.1, on the reverse strand, counting down.
CCGGCTGCTGCAGGACCTCCACCAACCACTCGCACGTGGGAAGACTCTCAGGAAGCTGGGAAAAGGTGTATGACAGTCCGCGCCACCGCGTACCAAAGAAATCACCTAGGATGCAGGAAGTTATTTCAAGCTTTATCTTTATTCTCCAACATGTTTCAGCGCTCCACCTGGCGCCTTCCTCAGGTATATCCAGTGGCGTAACTACCGCGGTTGCAGCGGTCGCGGCTGAGACCGGGCCCGCCCCCTGGGGGGCCCGTGCCCCGTGCTTCCAGCCGCCCCCCGCCGCCCACCGCGACCGCGATAGCTTGACGAGGAGTGGAGGGAGGACGGGAAGTGAGAGAAGCCTCACTTCCCGCAGCTGTGCCCGCCCCTCCTCTAGTCTGTGAAGAAGCCGGCAGGCGGCAGACAGGTACTCGCACTAGAAAACAACCCCCCTCCACCATCCCACCCAAGGGGCCCCCGGAGATGCAGGGCACCAAACCCTGCGACTGCTGCGCCTGCTTTAAATGGATGTGCGTCCCTCAGGACGCACATCCATGTCACTGCACGGCGGGTCCGCAGGCGGCCGATTACGGTCGCCAAAAGACTGGCAGGCGTAGCAGTTTTAAAATTCCCGGCGGCTGCTGCTGGTGCTGCACTGTGATGAGGTCATGTGACCTCCTCACAGACAGGACGCAGGCAGCTGCCGGCAAGAGCGGTGATGGTGAGTTCCTTCCTGAAGGAACTTTTCTCTTTGCTCCCCTGGGCTCTGGGTCGGATTACCTCCTGAATGGCTGCACTGTACCTGCTGGCTGGTGATCTGGTGGAGGGCTCTGTTACCAGCCTGTTACCTGGGGCAAGGTGATCCATGGCAGGGCAGTGCTGGGCACAGTGCCCCATTCCTTATGGCTATCCCCCAGCTTGTGTCTGCAGGGCACTGGCCAGAGCTGGGGGATGGATGGCCACTGTGGACTGTGATCTACAGCTCTGTAGTGTGTGTGTGGGAGTGTGTGTGTGTGTTTGTGTGGAAGTGTGTGTGTTTGTGTGGGCGTGTGTGTGTTTGTGTGGGCGTGTGTGTTTGTGTGGGAGTGTGTGTTTGTGTGGGAATGTGTATTTGTGTGGGAGTGTGTGTGTTTGTGTGGGAGTGTGTGTGTTTGTGTGGGCGTGTGTGTGTTTGTGTGGGAGTGTGTGTTTGTGTGGGAGTGTGTGTGTTTGTGTGGGAGTGTGTGTGTGTGGGAGTGTGGGAGTGTGTGTGTGTGTGGGAGTGTGTGTGTGTGTGTGGGAGTGTGTGTGTGTGTGGGATTGTGTGTGTTTGTGTGGGAGTGTGTGTTTGTGTGGGAGTGTGTGTGTTTGTGTGGGCGTGTGTGTTTGTGTGGGAGTGTGTGTGTTTGTGTGGGAGTGTGTGTGTGTGTGGGAGTGTGTGTGTTTGTGTGGGAGTGTGTGTTTGTGTGGGAGTGTGTGTGTTTGTGTGGGAGTTTGTGTTTGTGTGGGAGTGTGTGTGTGTGTGGGAGTGTGTGTGTGTGTGGGAGTGTGTGTGGGAGTGTGTGTGTGTGTGTGTGGGAGTGTGTGTGTGGGTGTGTGGGAGTGTGTGACACAAACGTCTCTGAGAAAAAAAAAACTTTAAGGCCCCTTTCACAAAAGCATTTTGCTGATGTCTGCGGCCAATCCGGCAGGTGGCGCCGCACCTGCCGGATCTGCCACCTAACTGCCACACTTGCGTTTTTCGGATCTGGCAAGCCCCATGTATTCTCTATGAGGCTTGCGGTCTGGTGTGGCAAGTGCGGTTACACTGGATCCGGCACTTGCGGCCACAAAAAAAAAAGCTGCAAGCAGCGTTTTTTTTTTTTTGCGGCCGTAAGTGCCGGATCTGCCGCATCCGGCAGAACCAAACTTGCCGCACTGGACCACAAACCTCATAGAGAATACATGGGGCTTGCCAGATCCGAAACGCAAGTGCGGCGCCACCTGCCTGATCGGCTGCAAACATCAGCAAAACGGTGATGTGAAAGGGGCCTTAAAGTGTTTTTCTTCAGAGAAGTTTTGATAGGGCTATGAGGCTGGATTATATTTGTAGGACTATGAGGCTGCACTATATTATCTGGAGAGCTATCACGCTGCATTATATTATCTGGAGAGCTATGATGCTGCATTATATTATCTGGAGAGCTATGACGCTGCATTATATTATCTAGAGAGGTATGACGCTACATTATATTAGCTGTAGGGCTATGATGCTGCATTATATTATATGGAGGGCTATGAGGCTGCATTATATTATATGAAGGGCTAGGAGACTGCATTATATTATTTGGAGGGCAATGAGGCTGCTTTATATTATATGGAGAGCTATGAGGCAGCATTATATTATATGGATGGCTATGAGGCTGCATTATTCTATGTGGAAGGATATGAGGCTGCATTTTACTATACGGAGGGCTATGAGGCTGCGTTATACTATAATGGAAGACCATATATACCAAGATAAGGACATATTACAGGAGGAGGACCATATATAGCAGGATGAGGGACATTAATACTTAATGAAGGGGAAAGGGGTCAATTCGTGAGTCTTTATAGGTTTTAGAACGTTGTATAGGGCCCATACATCTGACTAACGTGGGCGCGCGAGGAAAGGGGGGGGGGCCCCGGTCCAAATTTCGCACCGGGGCCCTTCAGACTCTAGTTACGCCACTGGGTATATCCTGAGGAAGGCGCCAGGTGGAGCGCTG
>JARQOC010000006.1:71979327-72005357 GCA_033576535.1 Allobates femoralis | reverse complement strand
TAATAGTTAAAAAGAAAGACGGAACCATGAGAATGTGCGTAGACTACCGGCAGATTAATCACATTACCCATAAAGACGCCTACCCCTTACCTAGAATTGAAGAGTCATTAGCTGCTTTAAGATCTGCTAACTATTTTTCCACCTTAGACTTAACAAGTGGGTATTGGCAAGTCCCTGTGGCTGAGGAAGATAAAGAGAAGACAGCATTTACCACACCAATGGGTCTCTGTGAATTTAATTGTATGCCGTTCGGACTCTGCAACGCACCCGGTACCTTTCAGCGATTGATGGAATGCTGTCTCGGACACAAGAACTTTGAAGCCGTCCTTCTGTACCTAGATGATGTAATAGTCTACTCAAAGACTTACGAACAACATCTACAAGATCTGGCAGAAGTGTTCGAAGCCTTATCCCGGTATGGTATGAAGATCAAGCCATCAAAATGTCACCTTCTAAAGCCAAAGGTACAATATCTGGGACACGTTGTAAGTTCAGAAGGAGTAGCACCGGATCCCGAGAAAGTAACCGCAATAAGGGATTGGCCAAGACCTACCAGCGTGAAACAGGTGAGGCAATTCCTGGGACTGGTGGGCTACTATCGTAGATTCATCCAAGGGTTCACCAAGCTAGCAGCACCTCTACAAGACATCCTGGTAGGGCAGTCGAAGAAGCCTTCAAACCGCAATCCTCCTTTCCAGTGGAGTGATGAGAGGGAAGATTCCTTTGAAAAGTTGAAGAAGGCATTGACCGGAGAAGAAGTTCTGGCATACCCCGATTACCATCAACCTTTCATCCTTTACACAGATGCCAGTAATGTGGGACTGGGAGCAGTACTATCTCAGAAGCAAGGAGGCAAGGAGAAAGTCATCGCCTTTGCAAGTAGAAAGCTCCGGCCTACTGAAAGAAATCCTGAAAATTACAGCTCCTTCAAGTTAGAACTACTGGCAGTAGTCTGGGCTGTGACTGAGCGTTTCAAACACTACTTGGCAGCTGCAGAATTCACCGTCTATACTGATAACAACCCATTGACCCACCTGGATACAGCCAAGCTAGGTGCGCTGGAACAGCGATGGATAGCCCGGCTGTCTAATTACAACTTCGTGATCAAGTATAGAGCAGGCCGAAAGAATGGAAATGCAGACGCCTTATCCCGGATGCCGCACTTGAGAGACGTGGAAGAAGAACCGGTAGAACTTGAAGAAATTGAACTACCCGCCTTCCATCGTCCCAAGGTAGGACAGTATCAATCCAGTGCCTACCAGAAACATCAACAAGTGAATCTCAACCCATTAGCACACCACAGATGGGCTGACACTCAAGACAGCAATCCAGCTGTGAAGTTGGTGAAAGAACTGCTGACTGAGCAAAGTGCGTGTCCCAATGAAAATGCACCGAAAGAGACACATCAACTCTGGAAAGAGAGAGGCAAAATGTTCCTGTACCAAGGAAAGCTGTGCAGAAGATATACCAATCCAAAGACGCATGAGCTAGTATGGCAGATCATTGTGCCTAAACAAGATGTAAAAATGGTCCTAGAAGCTTATCACAATGGTGCTGGTCACTTCGGGTGGAAAAAGCTAGAAGTACTTTTAAGAGAAAGATTCTACTGGGTTGGAATGAGAAGATCAATTGAAGAATGGTGCAGAAACTGTGGTCCGTGCAACCTCAGAAGAAAAGATCTAAAAAACCAAAGAGCACCCCTCCAGCCTATAGTTACCAAGCAACCACTTGAGCTCGTAGCAATAGACCACGTGAAATTGACACCAAGCCGGTCCGGCTATGTCTATGCTTTAACCATCGTGGACCATTACTCACGCTTCCTGGTAGTAGTGCCCGTGAAAGATCTCACTGCAAAGACAGCAGCTAAGGCGTTCCAGACATACTTTTGCAGACCTCATGGATATCCGGAACAAGTACTCGCAGACCAAGGTACAGCATTTGAATCAGAGATCTTCAGAGAATTTTGCAATATGTATGGCTGCAAGAAGATCCGTACAACAGCCTATCATCCGCAAACAAATGGCTTATGCGAAAAAATGAACCATATTGTAATCGATCTCTTAAAGACTTTACCAGAGACAGAGAGAAATCTATGGCCAGAGAAATTGCCTGATTTGGTAGACCTCTATAACAATGTCCCGGTAAGCTCCACAAACTGTACCCCAGCTTACCTTATGCGTGCAAGACCTGGCAAGCTACCAATAGATCTAGAAATGGGCATCGTAAAACCTGACGCAGAAGTGCAGGATTCCAACTGGGACTCCCTACGCCAACAACAGTATCGCCAAGTGCAAGAATGCGTAGAAAGGAATCTCCAGAAAACTAGAGAAAGACAAGAGCAATACTTCAACCAGAATGCTCTAGCAACCCCATTAAAACCTGGTGATCAAGTGCTCAAGAGAAACCGTCGCACTAATAAACTGGACAATCAGTGGGAATCCGTCCCATATACAGTTTTACCAATGAGAGTGAACAATTCTAAAATGTGTCTTATAAGCAAAGATGGTGGATTAACATCAGTACTAGTGTCAAGAGACAATCTAAAACTATGTCCAGAGACATTGAAAGAAAAAGAAGTCATTCAACCTGAACCAGAAGTTATTCAACCAGTACCGGTTCAACCTGTTGACGAAAAAGAAGAAGATGGAGTATATCACACCTATTTAGGAGACTTTCCTAAAACCTGGCCAACCTACAATGGTGCAGTAGTAGTTCCCATGATGGCCTTCTATCAAACACCAGAGCCTGTAATACCAGAAGCCCCAAGACCAATAGAATTAGAAGCAGACCCTGTACCACAAGACGTTCCAAGACAGGAAGAACAAATTCCTAGTATTAATAGTCCTGGACACGGTGGAATTGCCAACCCCACAAATGTGGAATTATCCCTAGCAGAACCAGAAGCACTTACTAGGTATACGTCCACTCACACCATCACATTGAGTACACCCAGTACACAAGCGTTACGCAGATCACAGCGTAGTACTCAGGGTCAATTACCAGCAAGATATGCAGACTACCAAATGTAAATAGATATTTCAACCAGAAATATCTGAAAGGAACTTGTTTAGTTGTTAATCAGTAGTTATTAGATGTAACGTTAAAAAGCTCAGTACCTACAGAGACTATTCTGTATGAACTACTTGCATATTCTTGAACTCTTTTCTTCATTTATCAGCCCGGAGGCGGTAAATTAAAGCTCCGGAAAGACTGTTTTTTGAACATTCTTAAATTATTCATAAACTTTGTTGGAAAAATGGACGCTAATTGCAGTGCCTTTCCTAACAAATAAATAGCCCTCAAGGACAGAGCTGTATTAATGGACGCTATTTGAAGTGACTTTTTACAAGACTCTATTTTTTAAACTTGAGTGGTTTTTGTAACTTTTTATTTTTTTTTAAGACTCTATAAATATTATCTGTTATATCTTATGTTTATTGTCCCACAGTCCCGGAGTACTGTTCTTAACTAAGGGGAATGTGGCGCCCCTGCGGGTATTAGCCACAGTATAAGATCATAATAGTTGCACTCACTTAGAAAGCCATGCCACTGCACTACCACCTTTGGCCAGTAGGGGGAGCTCCAGAGACACCAGAGACTTCCCTAGAGATAAAACACTGGTTTGAGGTAAATTTTCAGACAGTTGGAGCCATGAGCTCAGAGTGACAGGAGCTGCATTGAGTTCCTGAGGACTGGCTGACAATTTCCAGGGCCAAGCCATCGGTCTGAGGAGGAGAAAACTGATAAGAGGAACACTTTCAGAATCGGGTAGCATCATTATCTACCCTAGATAAAAAGCGCAGATACGGATACCGGATCCGTGGCTGCATTAGTTATATACAATACAGCAACCGGAAAAACGTGAGGTAACAACAAGCTTCACAGGGCCAGACACAGCAACATACTAAGAGTTCAGCAGTACTCCCGGAGGGGGTAAGCAGAGAGAGACAAAGGACTCAAGTTGCCTGTTGAGTGGGACCCAGAGAGGACAGATTTGGGCCAGCAGCGAGTTCACACACGGCAGCAGGGCCACATAGACAGCGCAAGCAGGAGGTAAAGGACCCGGTGGGGCCTGAGCAACTGAACCCCTATTGCAGACTCCGGAGACGGGACTTGTTGTATTATAGTTTGGTTGAAAGTAAACCAGTTAAACCTCATCTGTGCCTCAGCCTCTGATTTAACAGTTACCATCTATCCAGGATTGGGACCATCACCGCTGAGAGGATTTGCTGTGAATCAAGTAAGTGTCTGTGCCCTTAACATCTCCTCACCATACTTCCATCTTCATCCATCATTAAATTTAACATCACCTGTCCAGGGGACCCTACAGCCCTACCCGGAAAAGGGCTATACCATCTCAGCTGCCTCTCACCATCATCCCCTGGCCAGTACAAGGCAGCGGTGGCCATATATAGCCACATTATTCTGGGTGGCGTCACGACAATAACATCTACAAACTTTATAAACTATATAAACTTCTAAATCCCCTGTAAATACCCCCTTTTAGGAGTGTGCCAGCCTGGGGCCACGGCCTGGGTCCAGCCACCAGTGACTCCCCCAAGGAAAGGGACCCTGCGCCGGGTATCCCGGTCCCCTAAGCTGGGCGGCACATGAGCATTATAATTACATCTCAATTAATAGATTTTAGAGACAAATAATTATAATGTTAAGAGGAGGGTGAATATGAAGAAATCCAGTTGGATTGGTTAGACAGGGAAATGCACTATGTGTTCCAGTGTGGAGCACAACCATGTGACTGAAATACAAAATAGTGATTGGTTGTTGGCTTCCCAATACCAGTTGTTGAACCCGGAGGGGATATAAAGAAAACCGCATTCACCCGAATTCCCCCACAATTGGAAGACCTAAAGCAACTGGATGCATCTGCCCCTGCATTATTATTGATCTGGACGACGGATCTGGCGTAATACTGGTGTATGGGCATCTAGTTGCATCCAGTTGTGAACTTTTTGGATGGATCCAGGAAAAAAAATGACATTTTTGATGTGTCACATGAAACTGGCTTCTGGGCACGCTCAGTCAAGAAATTCAGATCTGGTGTCTGTTTCCAGCGCGAACCATATAGCACAATTTCATTTTAGGCCACATTGCCCCGGACCTTGTTGTTTATGTTTTAACCCCTTCATGACCTTGGAATTTTTCATTTTTCTTTTTGTTTTTTGCTCCCTGCTTCCAAGAGCCATAACTTTTTTATTTTTCCGTCAATATAGACATATGATGGCTTGTTTTTTGCGGGACGAGTTATACTTTCAGATGCAATCATTTATTTTACCATATAGTGTACAGGAAAATTGCAAAAAAATTCCAAGTGCAGTGAAATTGTAAAAAAAGTGCAATTACATGTTTGTTTTTTGGCCTTTTTAGTCACCATGATCACTATATCGTAAAACCAACATGACAGTGTGATGCCTCAGGTTGATACAAGTTCGTAGATACCAAACATGTATACCTTTACTGGTATCTAAGTGGTGAAAAAAAAATTCAGAAATTTGGAAAAATAAAATCACACTTTTTGCGCCATGTCCTGCGACTTGTAACGTCCTCACTTTTCAGGATCTGGGGCTGTGTGATGGCTTGTTTTTTGTATCTTGAGCTGAGGTTTCTAATGATACCATTTGTGGGTGGATGCGCTGTTTTGATCGCCCATTATTACATTTTATAGCAATGTTGTGGCAACCAAAAAAAACTTAATTTTGGTGTTTGGACTTTTTTTCTGTTAAACAGTTTACGGCTCTCAATAATTGATTTTATATGTTGATAGATCAGGCGATTCTAAACGCGGCGATACCAAATGAGCATTTTTTTTAAAATTTTTTTAATTCTTTTATCGTGAATGGGGGAAAACGGGGGTGATTTGAACTTCTATGTTTTTTTTTTTCTTACAAGTTTTTAAAAACTTTATTTTTTAATTGATTCTTAGTTTTACACTGCCCCATAGAGAGGCACCCTGCTGGACAGTCCGATCGCTTCTGAGAGATACCGATGAGCTGCAGCACATCTGTATCTCTCAGTATCACGGACTGTGTGTTGTTGGCCTACCAACCACAATCCGGAAATGCTCCAACAGCTTCCGGGATCAAGCCAGGACCCCGGACTGTCACGTGAGTGCGGTAGATCCCGCGATACTATTGTGGGATCTCACGTGCAGGTGGGGAACAGCAATTTCCCCTTAGGGTACCTTTGGATCCCGCTGTCAGTGATTGACATCAGAATCCAAAGGGTTGACAGCACCGATCGGATACCGCTGTTAGCCCGACATCTCAGCTGATGAGATCAGCTGGGATGTCAGGTGTTTGAGGTGAGCGCTGCGCGGGAGCTCACATGAAACCTTGTATAACGTCATGGGTCGTGAAGGGGTTAAAAAAAACACAAAAAAACTGCGTTTTGGGTTTCTGCAAAGGGAAGAAAAAGATAGCGTGTAGAATGGACCGGGATCAAGCCAATTAATATATCTCAATAATTTTATTATCCATAGAAAAAACAAGTACACACATGTGCAATGACAAACATTTAAAAACAATTAAAATAGCAGACAGGCTGCTAACATCAAGACTGGCTGCAATGAACAGGATGCACTAAATGACATAATGATCAGTGGAATCACAAAAAATCTAATCTATTTCCAGAGCAGACATATAATCAATAGCACGTTTTGGGGTTCTGTTAAAACCATTCTCAGCTGGATCAGGGTGGAACTGTATGCAACCGCTGCATGAGTCTAAAAGTCAATGGGGGAGAAACCGCATACGGCTGCATACGGTTTTAACTGAATTCACCTAGATTAAAATAACGGTAGAGTGAAACCTGCCTTAGGGCCCTTTCACATCAGCGTTTTTCGTAATTCGCGGCAGATGCGGTGAAAAAACCGCATCTGCCGCGTTTGCCGCATAACCGTTCCACTTGCGGCACGGTTGCGGTTTTTCCCATAGGAAGTATAGGGGGACTTGCGGCAGATGCGGCAAGTGCGGTTTTGCACTTGCGGCAGGTGCGGCAGCGAAAAAAAACGCGGCTGACTGCGTTTTTTTTCGCTGCCGCACCTGCCGCAAGTGCAAAACCGCACTTGCCGCATCTGCCGCAAGTCCCCCTATACTTCCTATGGGAAAAACCGCAACCGTGCCGCAAGTGGAACGGTTATGCGACAAACGCGGCAGATGCGGTTTTTTCACCGCATCTGCCGCGAATTACGAAAAACGCTGATGTGAAAGGGCCCTTAGGGCCCTTTCACATCAGCGTTTTTTTCAAATCGCGGCAGATGCGGTGAAAAAAACGCATCTGCCGCGATTACCGCATACCGGCTGCACTTGCGGCACGGTTGCGGCGCGATTGCGGTAAACGCCATACAATGTGTAGGTGGACTTGCGGCAGGTGCGGCAAGTGCGGTTTTGGCACTTGCGGCAGGTGCGGCCGCGAAAAAAAATGCTGTCAGCCGCGTTTATTTTCGCAACCGCACCTGCCGCGAGTACCAAAACCGCACTTGCCGCACCTGCCGCAAGTCCGCCTATACATTGTATGGCATTTACCGCAATTGCGCCGCAACCGTGCCGCAAGTGCAGCCGGTATGCGGTAATCGCGGCAGATGCGTTTTTTTCACCGCATCTGCCGCGATTTGAAAAAAACACTGATGTGAAAGGGCCCTTAGAAAGTATCCGGGCTTCAATCAATAAAGATGGCGGTGCTGATACACTTGTCATGGACTTTCATTTGTGCATTGCCCCCCCATGTATTTTAATGTAATTTTTTACTTATTTGAACAATAAAATGATATATTTTACATTAATTAATTGTTGTGGTTATACATTCATGCGGACAGGTTTATATATTTATTATATTTTATCCTAACAGAAATCAGCTAGTCACGTCTAATTTTCTTTTATGGGCATCTCCAGTTCTCTACTATCATTTATACATAAGCTTCTAAGCACGAAGATTTAGGGTCTTATGGTAAATGGATTAGTCTTTGAAGTGATTGATATTCTATCTACTTTCCCATCAGAATCTTCAGGAATCACAGAAAGTCGTCTCCTCGGTTAAGTAGACACATGAAACCACTTTTACTTTTCTGTGTCAATAACTATAAAAGGTTTAGTTTACTTCTGAATATACAACATTATACAGACTGTATGAGGAAATACAACATGTGTGAACATTTATCAAACCAATGTTCTCTCTTAACTACATTACACTTATAAACTCACAATTTTTTGATCACTGGAACATTAAAAAGACATTAAAAATTTTGCATGAAGCTACAGTATTGTGCAAAAGTCTTATGCAGGATTAAAAAAATACTAAAAGCTAAGAATGGGTTAAAAAGCAGAGGTGTTAACAGTTTATTTCTATTCATTAAAGGGAACCTGTCACCCCAAATCACCTTCCTAACCTATTAATACCTGTCCCTGCAGCCTTACAATACATTCTAACACATCCCTGTCTGACCTTTTTTACTAATCTGAGTACAATAAAGTAGTTAGCAAACTTACGAAATTTCTGTCAGAGGGGCGTTCCTCCAAGCGTTTTTGACCGGTAGGCGGGTCCACTGTAGTGCGCTACCCCTGCCTCGCTGCTCTAATACGCCCTAATGGGCGTCATTACACAATGCAGAGCTCGGGCATAATTTAAATATCGCGCCCACAACGTCACTGCTGCGACGCGGTCATGTGACGCCGGGATCACGTCACTTCCAGTCGCAGGTCTCTCACAGGCAGACTTCGCGCATGCGTAGATTGTATGCTGAAGTCTGCCTGTGTGCGACCGGAAGTGACGCGATCCCGGCGTCACATGACCGCGTCGCAGCAGTGACATTGTGGGCGCGATATTTAAATCGTGCCCAAGCTCTGCATTGTGTAATGACGCCCAATAGGGCGTACTAGAGCGGCGAGCAGCAGGGCAGGCTGTTATAATGATGAGCTGTCCTTGGTCCTGTACACAAATTGCATATAGTACCAGCCGCTGTGATAATGTAAGTGAGGAGCTTTCCCTGCTGCCGTGGTCCTGAAATCACAGTACAGGGGACAGCTCCTGGTGCTGAAGTTTAGCAGCGCTCACTGCTAAACTCCAGCAAGTGGCGTTCGGTTCCCGGACCCTCCTGGATCCTCCTGAATCCAGTGCCATAGACTCTCACATTAGGGGGCGCCGGATTGCGCCGGATCCTCCTGTATCCAGGATGGTCCGGGAGGATCTGGGAATCGGACGCTGGCTGCTGGAGCTGCTAAACTTCAGCACCAGAAGCTGTCCCCCTGTTGTGATTTCAGGACCACGGCAGCGGGGCCTGTTCCTCACTTACATTATCACAGCGGCTGGTAATATACGCAATTTGCGTACAGGACCAAGGACAGCTCATCATTATAGGAGCCTGTCCTGCTGGTACTGCTGGCAAATTGCGTACATTACCTCTGACAGCTCCTGAAGTCAGCAGCCGCCGGCTTTTAATGACATTTGTTAAAAACAAACAATTAGAGTCTTTTAGGTATTAAAAAAACTAACCCCTGCTGACCAAGCGTGACATGTCGCCATGTGTCCAGGGAGTGTGGACACTCCTTGGACACATGCTGGCACCACATAATCAGCGGTTTAACCCTTCAAACACTGGCTAATTAACCGCTTCTGCAGCCTCTGTGCACAGAGGCTGCAGAAAGGGGTTACTATGCAGAATAAACCCCGGGATGTTAAAATGTTTAACTTCACTTATGTTTTTACTAATTATCTTGCACCACTGCTGTCACAGGAGTGCAAGATGATTTTTACCTGTAGCGTCAACCCGGCAAATTAAAACTCTTCAGCTTTGACAGCCGTAGAGTTTTAATTTACCAGCAAATGCTGTCCACGGTCCAGAAGTTTGCTTCAGGACCACGGACAGCATCATACTGACAAGCACCACACACGCACTCATGCAACACACTTGTAGCACACACACGTGCATACAGCCATGCATACTCACCCACACGCACCACACTCGCACCACAAACACAAAAAACACGCATGACACTCGCATCACAGTCGTGCACCAAACACACTCTGTGTTTGATGCATGACAGTGTGCCACCAGCCTAAGGTTGGCTTCACACCACTGTTTTTGTCTGTTTTTTCACCCTGACAGGACCTTACAAAACCTGATGGGTTGAACCGGGTGGCAAATAAGCACCCTGATCCTGTTTTTTGTAGGATTCGTTTCTTTCATTTCTCCATTGAAAAGCATTGTGAATTACTTCTCCATAGGCTATAATGGCTGGATCGGCTGTCCATGGTACTGAAGGAGCATTCTGAGAATGCTTAGTGCTAAAAACTGGATCAGGGAAACAAATCAGGTTTTTACCATAGACTCCCATTATATGTAAACCGGATTGCGCCGAATCCGGTTCTGTCTGGTTTGTCCGATTTTTGCACCGGAGACAAAAAATGCTGCAGACTCCGATATTGGGGACGGTGAAAAACCTGACAAAACTGGATCAGGCACAGAATACACAAAACCTGATGGCCAACTAGGTCCCATTTGGCACCACAGGGATACATGGGAGGCAAAACCAGATCAGGTTCTTCTGTCCCGTTCAAACCGGACAGAACTTGATGCACAAAACCGCAGCCTAAGGCTGGCTTCACACCACGATTCTCTGCTGTCAGGTTATGTCTGGTGTTTTTCAGGAAGCAACGGACATAACCTGACAGCCCTGGACGTACAGAATCGGAGGGAAAATATGCCTTCCGATCCTGTTTTGTGCTGGATTAGTTCTTGCGCGCGGCTGCCGCTGTCCAATGCTGGAATTTTAGCACAGCGGCTGGAGGGGAGCTAGCTGCCCTCTCCACGTGCTGAACTACAGCAGCGGCTATTTCAGATGCGCTATCCAGGTGCTGACGGAGCGCGGCTTGAATTTCAGAGCCGCCGCTCTTTCAGCACCCGGGGTGTGTGAACTGGATCATTTTTCTGCCGGGTCCGGTGCGATCTGGCACCCATAGACTCCCATGTTATTTGCGCCTGATCGCCCCGGATCCAGGAAGATCCAGTTTTGTTCGTTTTTTGACCCGGAAACAAAAAATGCTGCATGCTCAAATTTTGTGTCCGGGGCAAAAAAACAAACAGAATCGGATCCTCCTGGACAGACACAAAACCGGATGGCAAATAGTGCCACACCAGACACAGCCAGATCCAAAAAATCGTAGTGTGAAGTCGGCCTTAGAAAAAGGGTAAGGTGACTCAACTATGTGTGTGAGCACAGCAATTGCATAAAAATGGCAACATGTGCTCTTGACTGATGTATCACAAAATTAACTATTTGGCTGCAACATAGGGGCCTGAGAGCAGTGCAATATTGCGTGTCTGCAGGAACAATGAAGTATGGTGGATGTTTCTAACAAATCTGGGGATAGAGTTGGGGATTTGGTTAAGATTAATGATGTCTTCAATGCTGATGTAACACCTGTGGTGGGAGCTATGTGTACAGAGACTACTACAGCTGGGAATAAACAGACATTCACAGCAGCAGAAATTAAAGGGAGTCGGTCTGGTCCACCGAGCCACCAGAACCACTTGCAGTTGTGGGCACATATCTATATTCTCTACCCAACAGTCTCTTCATGTCTTTCAACACAAACAGATCTTTTGAAACTGTATTTCTAAAGTTTGTTTATGATATACTAATTTGGGCTTTGAGTAGTTGAGAGGTCGCTATTTCTCTGACTAGTCGGCCCACTAAGCATGTTATCACATACCTGTGGACATGATAACATGATTTAGAAAAGCTGGCCTCTTTGCCAGCGCTATACAAAGCTCGGGCATGCATGCAATTTTGTTCACCTCACAACGCTGAGCTTCTGAAGCTGAGTGCATAAGCCTTGGCTGCAGAGAGGCTCACTGCACATGATTCAAAGTGCAAGCAACGTCTAATCATGCGCACTACACCTCTCTAAAGCCACCCCCAGCTGCCTGGTTTTACATTGGCTGGCAATAAAAAATAAATACAGGGGAGCTTATTTATTTTGTGTTAATTATTTAAATAAGTAATTTAAAAAAATGCATGGGCTTTACTCTATTTTTTATAGCCAGCCAAGGTAAAACCAGGACTAGTATTCTCAGTGTCATGAGGCCTATAGTTATTTGGCCCCAACACTACAGAACTGCAGCCCACAGCCACCGCAGAAATTGGCACATTCATTAGAAGCACTAATTCCCGCTGCTTTATCCTGCTCTAACCAATGCCCTGGTGCTGTGGCATCTGGGTGATAGATACCTAACACTCAAATCAGATTACAACATAGGCAATATACTGCAGCTACAGAGCGATATATAGACTGCACCATTCAAACATTTGCATCGAAGAAGGCCCATCACACCACCACGAACAGTATCCCCAACCTGTGGCCTAAGCTTTCACATCGACTACAGCCTTGGGCCACACTCCCATATAGCTGAGCCCTAAGACCTAATTAGAGTGGCCATAAATGTGCCAGAAGTTCCTAAAAATCTATACCCAGCTGATGGTTAACTTCTAGACTTTTGATTCTGTCTGCTAATGAGAGGTTTGGTCACAGCAGAGTGGGCTTTCTGTTGAAATGCTCTAAAATATCATGACCCATTATCCACATTATCCTGCCCTCTCTTGCATGTGTCTTTTGAAGGCAACCAGCCTTTTTGGGGGAGTTGAAAGAGTTTGCGATGTTGTAAAGGTGCAATATTCTAGAAATCACAGACTTGGAATGACCAAATTCTGTTGCAATGGCTGATCGGGTGACCACTTTGGTCTTCATCTGGACTACCTGCTGCCAAAGGGTTTCAGTCACTTTCGAATGGCACACCATTTCTGCAAAGCGAGAGAAAACTGTAAAGTTAGGCTGCCAGTTAAATAGGGTTTGTCAGATAAGTATGACAATTAGCACCAGGTGCCAGATTAACATCAATAACTTGCAGGTATCTGAAAGTGTTTTCTAATTTTGATCAGTGTCTTTTTCCTTTATCTTATTTACATTTTTATTCTGTGCTTTAAAACATATTCAATTTATGATATAAGCTTACAATACTGCTATTTTACTCAAGTTAGTATATTTTCACATAGGACAACACAATGACCTTAACATAAAGGAATTTGTATTGTTTTCCAATTTTGACCACCAGTATATCTATTATATAATCACGAATGGGTTTTTTGCCCTTTTGAGTCCGCTCAGCGCTGCGAGTCAGCGTGCATGTGGATACGACCGAAGCATTGGCGCGCAGCGGCCATTGCGAGCAGTTGTAAGGCGACTCGCTATGCCCGCGCAGCGGGCATGGCGAGTCGCCTTAGCAGCGCGAAGCATTGGCCGCGAAGCGGCCATTGCGAGTCAGAGACTCGCTCTTCTAGAATCCCGATGCATCTGCATCGGGCACCCAGCTAGTATATATATATATATATATGAGACCATGATGAATACACATTAAAAATTCTTGAAACACGTAGTCTGTAAGGTGAACCCAAATATGTGGATCAACAACAAGTGGGACACAATCGTGAAGTGGAATAAAATTTATTGGATATTTTAACTTTTTTAACAAGTGGAAGACTTAATAATGAACCAGCTTTAATGCTCTAAGGCTAGGGTCACACTGGGTTATAGACCCACATTTCCAGGCAGCGCAAATACCGGACAGCGTTAACGGCATGCGCTGCCTGGAAACAGAGGCCCATATCAACCCATTGCTTACCTTAGTAGCAGCCGCACACAGAGTGGCAGGAGGTGCACTTTTCCTCAATGCACAAGAAACATTGCCTGCAGCGTTTTCCTGTGCGCTGAAGGAAAGCGGCCACCCAGCAGCTCTGTGTGCGGCTGCTACTAAGGTAAGCAATGGGTTGCTATGGCCTCTGTTTCCAGGCAGCACATGCTGTTCACGCTGTTCGGTATTAACGATGGCCTGGAAACGTGGGTCCATAACCCAGTGTGACCCTATGCTTACTGACTGAAGGAGGTTGTTGGCCAATATCTCGCAATTCATAACCCCATACATCCTTCCTTCAATATAGTGCAATTGTCCTGTCCCCTTTGCAGAAAAGCACAACCAAAATATGATGTTTCCACTACCATTCTTCACAGTGTTCTTGGGGTTATACTTATCCTTCTTCTTCCTCCAAACATGTTGAGTAGGGTTGATAACAAAGAGTTCTATTTTGGTCTCATCTGACCACATGACCTTCTCCCATGTCCCCCATGGATCATCCAGATGGTCATTGGCGATCTTCAAATGGATCTGGACATGAGCTGGTGTGAGCAGAGGGACCTTACATGCCCTGCAGGATTTTAATCCATGATGGCGTAGTGATTACTAATAGTAATCTTTGCGACTGTGGTCCCAGTTCTCTTCAGGTCACTGACCAGGTCCTCCCATGTTCTGGGCTGATTCCTGACTGTTCTCAGAGTCATCCCTACCCCAAGAGGCGAGATCTTCCTGTTATAATTTTTCCATCAGGGCAATGGCTGATAGGGTGACCCCTTTGATCTTCAACTGGACAACCTGCTGCCAGAGGGTTCAGTCACTTGGATGGACTTCAGGATTTTAATCCATGATGGCATAGTGATTACTAAGGTAATCTTTGAGCCATGGTCCAGTGGTGTACCTAGAGTCTGGTGGGCCCTGGTGCGTAATTTTGAACCGGCCCCCCCCCATGCACATGTTGGTCAGATGTATGGGCCCTGTGTAATGTTCTAAGCACTTTAAAGACTAACATATTGACCCCTCTCCTCCTTCATTATGTATTAATGTCCCTCATTATGCTCTATATGGTCCTCCTCCTGGAATATGGCCCTTATTGTAGTATATATGTCCCTCATCATGGTTTATATGGTTTCCTCTTCCCGCCACCATAGTCCTTCAATTGTTATAATGCATCCCCACATTCCTCCATACATTACAATGTACCTCCATAGTCGTCTATGTATTAAAATGCATCCCATAGTCCCCTATTCACTAGGTAGCCACTATAGTCATCCAATTATTATAATGCACATCCATTATCCTCCATATAGTATAATGTAGCCTCACAGCCATCCATATAGTATAATGGATCCTCATAGCCCTTATATAGAATAATGCAGCCTCAAAACTCTCCATATAATGCAGATTCAAAAGTCTCCATGTAGTGCAGCCTCATAGCTCTCTATATAGTGCAGCCTCATGGCTCTCCATATAGTGCAGCCTCATGGCTCTCCATATAGTGCAGAGTCATGGCTCTCCATATAGTGTAGCCTCATAGCCCCTCCATATAGTGCAGCCTCATAGCCCCTTTATATAGTGCAGCCTCATAGCACCTCCATATAGTGCAGCCTCATAGCCCCTCCATATAGTGCAGCCTCATAGCCCCTCCATTTTTTGCAACTTCATGGCTCTCCATATAGTGCAGCCTCATAGCCCCTCCATATGGTGCAGCCTCATAGCCCCTCCATATAGTGCAGCCTCATAGCCCCTCCATATGGTGCAGCCTCATAGCCCCACCATATAGTGCAACCTCATAGCCTCTCCATATAATAGAATGCTCCCACCTCCTTCCCCATAATCCTCCAGCCCACTTGCACTGATTTATAAAAAAATTAAATAAATCTGTACTTACCTCTCCGGTTCCCCGTGCTGCTCCAGTCTCCTTACAAACAGACTTAGGAGGAGGAGGGGGCTGTGGTGCTGGAAAAGCAGGAAGTGATGCCTCTCCTAGTATGGAGGAGGGGCAACATCCTGCTTTATATGCGTTCCACAGTGGAACGCAGGCCGGCAGCGCTGCTTTCCCTCCCCTCCCTGACACGCTGGCCTACAGCAACGTTTGTGCTGCCATGTAGTCACATGGATGTGCATCCTTGTAGATGCACATCCATGTGAAGTGGGCACCCGGCGCTGGGATCGGTGGTTGCAGGGGACTGTGGGTAGCCCGGCCCCTTATAGGTACGGGCCCCATCGCACCAATGACCCCTGTGACCGCGATTGTTACCCCACTGCTGTGATCCCACTTCTCTTCAGGTCACTGGCCAGGTCCTCCCATGTTGTTCTGGGCTGATTCCTGACTGTTCTCAGAATAATCCCTACCCCAAGAGAAGAGATCTTGCATGTTATCATTTGTTCCATCAGGGTTTTTCAAATTTTAAGATGAAATACCATCTTGTATGTATGTATCTGCACACTTTTGTTCCTTATCTGAGATCTGCAAATGTAAAGAATATTGAGCCAACTTAATATAGCAGTAAGGCTAGGATCACATTAGCGGTAAAGTGGACTTGACGTTAAAAACATAGGTTTTGGCAGCCTTAACACAGTGCTACGCCATGGTACTGCTGTGTTAACGCTGCCAATAGATTACCTATGGAGACGCGGCCCCTAGCGTGGCTCCAACGCCGGCATCTGAATGAAATCTTGCACTTTTTCCTAACGTGAGAAAAAACGCTTTCTACAACGTCTTTTCTTTGGGTTGGGAAAAAGCGCAAGATTTCATTCAGATGCCGACATTGGAGCCGCGATAAGGGCCGCGTGTCCATAGGTAATTATTGGCAGTGTTAACACGGTGCTATCATGGTGGTAGCACTGCATTAAGGCTGCCAAAACCTATGTTTTTAACGCAACCCACTTTACCATTAATGAGACCCTAGCCTAAGAACCTTCTCTTCTGCTGTCATCTGCAGTTCTGGCTACATTGCTTACATCCAATATAATCTGCTATAGTCATCTATGAAAAGGAAAAACAAAAATAAAGTACACCTGACAAGACCTTGGTAGCAACTGGTAGCTCTACACATCCTATGAATATACTGTAACTCATCTTAGACTAAATGCAGACGGAAACATTTTATTGCACTCATCAAAATTATTCTATGGGGTCATGCAAAAGTCTGATTTTTTCTCAGGCCAGGTCTGTCTGAAGAAGAAAACCCAGAATGTCTCAGTTTTGAATCACACTTGGCCATGCAAGTCAATGAGTCTGTAAAAAAATTGGACTGCACTTGGATCACAGCAGAGTGCCGTCAACGTCTCATGGACTAACAAATCGGAGACAAGCGAATTTTTTTCTTTCTCCACATCTGAGAAAACCCTGATCAGAGTCTGATCCCAATGTGATTAGCGTAATTGATCCGATTTTCTTGGATGAAAAAGCAAACAATTGAATGCTCCTCGCCTATGACTATTTCCTATAGACAGAAAATTCCTTTTAGAATCCTTTACATTTCATTGTCTTTCGGAGAGCAAGAAGACACAAGCTAACACACAGATAATGTGGTCTATGTGACCTATAGAAAGTGCTAAAGGGATGCTTCCTGGCCACTGGCCGGTGTGCCATGTTTTCATGATTTATTGGACACATTTATTAGGTTCTCTCAGCAGATAATCATTATCATTAGACATTTTCCCGTAACAAATTAAAATATATCATTCATTGGATTAACTGTAACTCTACGCCCCTGTGTGAGGTTTTCCTAAATCTGCCTGTCTAACTTTAGATATAAATCCGCTCTATCTGTTCGGATGGTTATTAAGAAATATTTTTCATGGTGCATTTGGTTTCATTGGATAGCCAGAATTATTCAGAGGGCAATTGACATTTAAATGGATTCTGCAGACTTAATGGATATACATATAACTGAAAAAGTCAGCAAATAGCTTTATATGCGACATGAACTATTGTCCTCAACCCTTGACTTTGTTTTCTGTGTTTTCCACATTGATTGAAACGCTCTAGAATAACAAGAACCTGTCCTACGGACAATCTTGAGTCATCTGAATGTCATGTAAATGGACTCTGACTGTCCTGCATTAGTTTTCTGTACTAAGTCTCATCAATCAACTGACTTGTCTAATGAAGGCCTTGGACCCGAGGATGAAGGGAAAGTGGACAGCCATTTGAACCTTGCTTGAAAGCTGAGAAGTGAGGCTAAACAGATATTTGAGGAGGACATTAGGACATCAGATGAATGAGCAGAACATAACCTTGCTGGGACGCATGCTCTGGTTCAAGCATTGGGAATTACAGGATGAAATATCTCTAACTAACAATTCATCTGTAACTGGAAAGAGAAGGAGCTGCTGACATTTAGCTGTGATGGGCATTCTGGATGCCTGTCCCATAAATGCTTAAATGAACAAGACATGTGGATGAAAGTGATTAATCGCTCTCCTACATCTCCAGCCATATCTTCTCAATATACAGCTTGTTCTTTTACATATTAGCCTCGTACTGATTAAAGCTACCTGATCTTTCCCCTGTGTAAATTTTTTCTACTTCTTTGATTTTCAAAATATCATATTTTTAAAGGCGACCAAAGACCACGTAACTCCGGATGTTCTTCTAGCGAATACGGTGATCCCTTTGGGTTCTGTCCGATAATCCATCCAAAAACAATCAGCCAAAATCGATGAAAACCGAGGCAATTATTTCAATAGGAATTAATGTAAATCAGACACAACAAAATACATGACAAAAACACATTTTATAGAGAATTGACTGTGCTTAATGCAAAAAAATTAATATAGAAGGAATATAAAAAGACTGATGTAAAAGAATAAATGAACATTTAACATGGCATTTACTTTTCTAAAGACTGTTCTTGGTGTATGGAAGACACTGAAGAGGGGAGAGAGGCGCAGATATTATTGTTTCTTGCTAAATTATCAGTATGTCATGTATACACACAAGCGAAACCAAGACAACATTTTCACAGAAAAAATCAATGAAAACTGAAATCGCCGATAACCGATGTCAACGAAACCCAAAGCATCACAGTCTAGGTGAATGTTTCTACTATGTTACCTTGTGACGTGATGGATTTTGTGATCAGAGACCAAGCCTTAGAATAATTTAGAGAAATGTTTTAGCTATTATGTTGACCAGGGACATTTTATTCAATCTTGTCCTATGGAGAAAGTAGGAAAGAATCACCACATGTGATCTTCATCACCCTATGTTAAGACTCCACCGCTACTTCATGCAGACTTAAGATGTTTGACATTCACAGCATGCATGAAATAGTTTTGGATTGAAAAATCAACTAACATTGATTGATTACATAGTGGTGAGGTCTGTGAGGGCATGAAAGACAATGCCCATTGAGCAATGCAGACTTATAGAGAGATTAGATAGTGTTTTATTTTAAATCTATTACATAGAATTAAAAAAATGTATGATCCCTTTAAGCTAGAAAAAAACTTAAGTAAATTACTAAATAGTAAAAGTACATGTAAATATCAAAAACCACTTAGATAACACTATGTTAATAAAAAAAAATGTAATGGCCATCCCACCGTGAAAAGGTTGGACGGTTCTATCCTTTCTCTAGTATTTAAACCTCCCCTTGGGTCATCTGACCTTGATATAGATAAGGGCAGACCATATCGGCCAGGTCTGGCCACACATTTTCCATGCAGGGACAATCTACTATTGCTTGGCATTCAGTCAGACAAATTGGCTCATAATGGGTGTTTGTAGTAGGTGGCCCCTCTTTATAATTACTATTATTATTATTATTATTATTATTATTATTATTATCATCATCATAATTATTATTATTTTATTTATGAGAGCACATTATTCATGTGCTGTACATGAAAAAGGGTTACATACAAAGTAAGTGAAAAATATAACAAAAAGCTAAGTGACAGACTCGTACAGAGAAAAGATGACCCTGCCTTTGCAACCTTACATTCTATGGGGTAATGCGGAGAGAGACAGTAGGTTGGAGTCTGCTCAGATGGTGGTGGAGCACCAGAACCGGGAAAGGTGGAGTGCCAGCTTCGGTGGCAGTAGGGTCATTGCAGGATATAAGCTGTTCTGAAGAGATGGATGTACAGGTTCGCTTGAAAGTTCTGAGGGATAGTTGGACATGTTGGGATACAGAATTCCAGAGTTGCTCGGGCAAAGTCTTGTAGGGTTAGATGAGGCATATACAAGTATTGAGGAAAGAAGGAGGTCTTGGGAGGATCGAAGATTATGAGTTGAATGATGTCGGGAGATTAGTTCAGAGATATATTTGGGATACATATTATAGATGGCTTTGTAAGTCAATGTTAGTAGTTTGAAATGGATATGTGGCACCCTGCTTGCACAGGTAAACACAGACCTACCTACAG
Organism: Allobates femoralis; assembly: GCA_033576535.1. Classification (NCBI taxonomy): domain Eukaryota; kingdom Metazoa; phylum Chordata; class Amphibia; order Anura; family Aromobatidae; genus Allobates; species Allobates femoralis. Next base: position 71,985,280 of record JARQOC010000006.1, on the reverse strand, counting down.
CATGGATGGGTTTTCCACAGTGGGTACATTGACACGAACAAACTCCACCCCGGCACAGTAGGGGGAGCTCAAGTTGCTGCCCTTAGGCAAGATCCCCTATAAATACTGGTGCCGGGGGCAGAGTTAGTTAGAGTGTGCAGACGCTACAAGAACTGTGAAGACATACTGGTGGTCGGTGCTGCATTAGGCCCGAGCCAGTTACCCTGAACAGCCTTCGAGTAGTCCTGCAAGGCCCAAGAGTGGGGTCGGAAGGCGAGGAGAACAGAAAGAACAAAGTAAGAACCGAGGAGCCAGTGTTAGGTTTGCCCAATCAACACACCGGAGTCTGAGTCTACTGGAGAGCACCCGGCCCAGTAGAGTCTCCCGGACATCTGCGCAGTCACTCACCAGGGAGCCAGGCACCAAGAGACTGGAACAGCGGTAGTCCGTAGAGGGTGTCCCATCGACAGCACAAGTGGAGAGAGAGAGCAGAGAAGGCCAGACAAGTTTAACACAGGGCAGGGGCTTCACACGCACAGGGAAAAGAGACAAGGAGGCTTTATACCCACTCACTGTGGAGACCCAGAAATGCATCCTGAACACCCGGCAGTGCTTTGGATGTTTACATGCATCAACACCAGTAAAAGGTAAAGAACAACCAGCGGTGGGTGTGTCAGTTTCTTACCCGTGCCCCTGCCATCCACAGAGACTGTCCTGTTATCCAACAGCCCAGCCAAATCCCTGCTCCATCCCTCATCCTCATAACCAACCACCCCAGGGATTCACCTCCGCCTGTGGGTGCTTTAACACCTAGCTGCTCATTCATCATCCTTGGAGGCCTTACGCAGCGCTGGTGCGGTCACCAGATACCACAGGTGGCATAACGATAAACTTAAAAACTTCTATTCCCATTTCAACTCCTCCTTTTTAGTTGACCACCAGGGCCACGGGTCTGGGCACGTCACCAATGACATCCCTACCGCAGCAGATTGCCCAGACACCCGAGTCCCCATACCCTGGGCTAGTCAGATATGTTGGGGAACTGGGAGTCAATGAAGAGTTTTGCAGAGGGGTGAAATGGAGGAGCAATGAGGGGAGAGGTGGATTATACCTACGTGTCCAAGTAGGGCACGTGGACTGGGACTAATGTCATAAGACAACTATAAAGACATAAATCGAAGCTTTAGTACAGAATGATTAGCTCAACATCCATTACATGCAAGTTGTACTACTAGTGTCTTCTTATGTGCCAAAGGAGGCAGTGGCAGCCACAGTTACCAATTTCCTGGGTGTTACTGTTACCTATGTACTTCTCATTTCTGTCAGCTTTCTTGACCCCACATTTTCTTATATAATGCAATTTTAATATGATGGAATAAAACTACAATTTTAAAAGAATTTCTTGGAGCTGAAACTATTTTTTTTTTTTTTGGCAATATTTCCAGTCATCATCCCAGGACATGATTCTGTGTTTACTGGATCTTCTTTAGTGGTGAGCTGACCATTTTTTGCACCCCTTATTTTTGCCCTGACTACTTTGTACTCATTTATATAGAGAAGTGTTTCCCAAACTCCAGTCCTTAGGGTCCCAAACAGATCATGTTTTAGGATTTCCTTAGCATGGCACATGTGATGGAATCATTATCAAGACATCAGAAATTGCCACATTTTTTCTCACCTGTGCAATACTAAGCAAATCCTAAAAACATGACCCTTTGGGGGGCCCTAAGGACTGAAGCTTGGGAAACACTGATATTGAGCTATACTAGGTAAAACCTCCAGGACCTCACTTTCATTAGGAGCAGGAGCTTTAAAAACATCTATCCCAGTGAAATTTTATAGCCAACATTAAGGGAACCAACCACCAGGATATAACCACCTGTAAATCAGTGCAGCAGGTGATTGACATGTGCAGCATGACATCACTAGTTGGGCTTTTTTTATTCTTTCCCTGTGGGCTTGTCTTTCTGTTGTAAGATGAATCCTCCATTTCCCGGATGAGTCTGCATGAGAGGTAGTGGGGTCCAGCTTACAACAGAAAGACAAGCCCACAGGGGAGGAATAAAAAAATCCCCAGATAGTGATGTCACGCTGCACACGTCAATCACCGGCTGCACTGATTTAAAGGTGGTTAAATCCTGGTGGTTGGTTCCCCTTTAAAGCTTTAGCAATACGGAAATGGTTGTGAAATGCATACATTGTATCTTTTACTAGTTTGTGCTTCTCATTTACTTTTTTCTTGCTTTGCACTATTATGGAGAGGAAGCGCACAATAGGGTCTTATCCGAGAGTATTCAGTGTCAAGGTAAAAATTGGCACCACTCACCTTGCCAGGTTGTGTGAGACACAACCACTACAGAAAGCGCGGGTGCAATCAGTGTGGAACTGCAGCAATCAGCCGGGTGGTTTGTCCGGAGCAAATGAATAGAGTCCTGCCGTGGGATCGCGCTGTTCACATTAACTCTGTTCTCTATTCTCCTGAGGAAATGTACCGCGGTACATGAAATGCTTCGAGATTTTAGAGAAATAAAGGTCCCTTGCAGACCTGAGATTCTCTGAGTTGACTTCTTTCCTAATTGATGTGAACAGCGCGATCCCAAGGCCGGACTCTATTTCTTCATTTGCTTTGCACTATTATGAAATTTTTGAGAAAAAGAAATTAGATGGACAAAACTTAAACATAACAGGATCAATACTGTGAAATATGCAGAGGTCGTGGTCAGCCCCCAAACTTGGTGCATGAGTGGCTCAATCCTTTGCCCAATTTATTGCATAATAGGGGCTCTCTAACACAGATTTGCATTGGGGCCCTCAAGCTTCAAGTTACACCTTGGGGTCATAAGTATGTGACATGACATAATTACAACTTGATCTCACATCCAGCACCAGCTTCAACTACAGAGCTAAGCAAACTAAAACTCCCAAGCCATAACTCGTTTGACCTCAAAGTGCGGCTAATGTATGTAATGACCATGATAATTTTATAAATGATCACAACCTACTCTGCACCACAAGACACCTGACACCGGGACCTCCTGGATGACCCTCTCTATACAATATCCAGTAACTAATATTATATCTGATAATAGAAATATCCGGTGGTAAATTTCCATCCTTCCGTTGATCATAAAAAGTCTTTGAAGGTTTTGCACTATTCCAGATGACTTCACCGGTGGTAATATTTTATCATTATTTGTTTGTTATAGAATTGAAAAATAATCTCTTTTTCCCTCTTCTAAGCTGAGACACACATGACACACTGAGTTAAATAATTTCAAGCTGTTAATCCAAACAGCAGGTATCCAACAATTATTTTTGTGTGACCTATTGTAATTAGAGGCGATGAATACAGATAAAAACAATTATTGCTGTGTTCTCTCACTGGATTCCAGAGGGAATACTGACTCACGAGGGACGACAATTCATTTCGGAAAGAAGAATTGAATATGACTAAGAATGTAAATCCTGGGAAGCATTAAAAATGTGTGCATAGTTATGTATATGGCGCCAACTTATTCCATAGCTATGTACACCACATTTTTTGTTTTTGCACTTTACAACTTTTCACCTTTCCTTCCAAGAGCCACAACTTTTTTCTTATTTTCCCATTGAAATAGCCATGTAAGGGTTTGTTTTTTTGTGGAACAACTTGTCGTTTTGAATGAAACCATTTGATTTACTATGTAATGTACCGAAACTGGAAAAAAAAATTCCAAGTGCGCAGAAATTGAAAAACAATATCAATGCCACAGTTGCCGATTGGGTTTAGTTTATATGACATTCACTTTGTGATAAAATATTATAGCGTAACTTTTTTGTACAGGTCGGTACAGTTAACGTGACACCCAAATATATATATATTTTGCTCAAAGCTTTACATACTCCAGCAGATTTGTTGTTTTCTTAGCATTTTTTCAGAGAATATGAATGATAACACAAAAACTTTGTTTCCATCCATGGTTAGTGGTTGGGTGAAGCCATTTATTGTCAAACTACTGTGTTTTCTCTTTTTAAATCATAATGACAACCAAAAATATCCAAATGACCCTGATCAAAAGTTCACATACCCCAGTTCTTAATACCATGTATTGCCTCCTCTAACATCAATGACAACTTGAAGTCTTTGTGGTAGTTGTGGATGAGGCTCTTTATTTTCTCACATAGTAAAGCTGCCCATTCTTCTTGGCAAAAAGCCTCCAGTTTCTGTAAATTCCTGGGCTTTATTGCATGAAATGTGCGCTTGAGTTCTCAGAACGGCTCAATGATACTGAGGTCAGGAGACTGAGATGGCCACTCCAGAACGTTCACTTTGTTCTGCTGTAGCCAATGACAGGTCCACTTGGCCTTGTGTTTTAAATCATTATTATGTTGGAACGTCCAAGTACGTCCCATGCGCAGTTTCCGGGCTGATGAGTGCAAATTTGTCTCCAGTATTTGCTGATAATGTGCTGCATTCATCTTTCCTTCAGCTTTGAACAAGTTTCCTGTGCCTTTATAGCTCACACATCCCCACATCCTCAGCGATCCACCTCCGTACTTTACAGTAGAAATGGTGTTCCTTTCATCATAGGCCTTGTTGATACCTCTCGAAATGTAACGTTTATGGTTGTGGCCAAGAAGTTTGATTTTGTTCTCATCGCTCCAAATTATCTTGTTCCAGAAGTTTGAAGGCTTGTCTTTGTGCTGTTTGGCTTATTGTAGGTGGGATAATTTGTGGCATTTGCACAATAATGACTTCTTCTGGCGACTCGATCATGCAGCCCATTTTTCTTCAAGTGCCTCCTTATTGTGCATTTTGAAACAGCCACTCCGCTAGCTTTCAGTGAGTCCTGTATTTCAGCTGATGTTATTTGTGGCTTTTCCTTTGCATCCCGAACAATTTTCCTGGCAGTTGTGGCCGAAATTGAGGTTGGTCTACCTGATCGTGGTTTGATTTTTACAGAGCCCCTGATTTTCCATTTGTTAATCACAGTTTGAACACTGCTGACTGGCATTATCAATTCCTTGGATATCTTTTGTATCCCTTTCATGTTTTATACAATTCAACAATTTTTTCCCGTAGATCCGTTGGCAATTCTTTTGGTTTCTCCATGACTCACATTCCAGAAACATCATTGGTTGGATGAGAGGTGCAAAAGTCAGTCTGGATCCCAGAAACTCACTCAGCTTTTATGAACACACACTGATTACAAGCAAAGAGGTCAGAGGTGAGGATGTCACCTTTATAAGCTATTCAAACCCATTTGTGTCAACGTTTGTGCATGTTATCAGGCCAAAATCACCAGGGTTTGTGAACTTTTGATCAGGGTCATTTGGATGTTTTTGGTTGTCATTATGATTTAAAAAGAGAAAACACAGTAGTTTGACAATAAATAGCTTCACCCAACCACTAACCATGAGTGGAAAAAAAGGCCTCAGAGACTGCAAGCTGGTATTAAAGCCAGATGTGGTGGAACAAAATACTAGTGATGTATTTTGAGTGTTGTTTTGTTTGTTTGTTTGTCATGATTCCATATTTTTTCCTCAGAATTGAGTGATTCATAATTTTTCCACCTACTTGGTCTACAAAAGTAACCGTTACTGGCTAGCATATTTTTTTTTCAAGATTTCTTTTAGTGTTTCTACAAGGCAGAGAGCTGCCATTTGAAATGACTTTAGTTTTGTGCCATGTTTGTGATCTGCTTTTTTCTACAACATTAGACAACTGAATGGACATCCTCCGAGCCAGGTGATTCCATAATTTTTGCCAGGGGTTGTATATATATATATATATATATATATATATATATATATATATATATACACACCGTATATACTCGTGTATAAGCCGAGTTTTTCAGCCCAAAATTTGGGCTGAAAAGTCTCCCCCCTCGGCTTATACACGGGTCAATACGGTAGGCTGTGTGGTGGGGGCTGTGGAGACTAGAGGAGGCGGGGGAGGCTGCTGTATGAGCGGCCCCATCACGTGGGGCCG